>JAKSZP010004497.1:0-59426 GCA_022478985.1 Massospora cicadina
TTTAAAGTTGAAGTACCAATTATACTTTTATGTAATCTCTATCCTATTCTGGGGATGTGTAAAGGAATGGTACTCATTGTTGATGAGCTTAAGCAAAATACTATCACAGCTACAATTCTATCTGGGCCATTTAGTGGTTGGCAATTTCTTATCCCTAGGATTGATGCCATTGTCTGAGGAGTTTCATTTTACTCTATGTCACTGGCAGTTTTCTGTCCATCTAGAATTTGCTATGACTATTAACAAGTTTTAAGGACAATCTCTTTCACATGTTGGTGTAGATCTTTTTAATGAGCCATTCACACATGGTCAGCTATATGTTGCCCTGTCATGAGTTACAAATGCATCATACTTAATTGTTTGCTTTGATCAACCTTGCCATCAGGGACATGTTATGAATTTTGTGTATAATAAAGTGTTGCTTCCTTATCCTACTGATATTTAACTACATAAGATAATTTTATATCTGCAATTATATTATATATATAAGTTCAATAGTTAGTTTAATGTAGAAATTAAAAATTTGCTATTAAAGAAAAAAATGCAAACTTATAAGCTATTGTTAGATAAAGTCAATATATAACTATTATAAGAAACTGTACCAAAATTTTACCATTGTATATTATATATTATGGGATAAGAGTATCACTACAACACAAATCTTAGGTAGAATAATAGGTTTAAAGAGGTAAATGGGGCTAAGAGTGTAGCAGTGGTATGTTAGATCACCAGCCATGATGGCAGTAAACTGTTAGTCTGAGTGGCACAATTAAGGTAAATGGGGCTCAGAGTGTAGTGGTGGCACAGATAATGGAAATAGGTTACCAGCATAGCTGGTGTCCAAATGGAGGCTATGCCAGTGTGGGCTCATCTTTAATAAATGAAGCTAGATAGTGAGATTTGCTTGCATCTTTCTGGGGTAACCCTTTTAGTTTAGTGAGATGTTTTAGGGGATTTTGGGGCTTTTCATTCTGGTTTATCACGCTATAAATTGGTTTGCTTTAGGTGACGCTAACCCCAATCTAGGCAATCAGGTCACTTAAAGGTAGTCTTTTGACCTCCAAGTTAATTTTGCAGCAAATCAGAAAGCTTTATATAGCTTTATTACCCCCACTGTGACACACTGGCTCCTTCCAATGAGCCACGAATGAGTCAGGCAACAGGATCCATGTTAAAGACCATAGGGCTGACAGGACTCCTGCTACTACTCTCCTGGTGCACGCGCTACAAGATTGGACAAGCACCCCCTGGAAAACAGTTGCAAGTATACTTAACCCCAGCAACATGCCTTGATTCCAAGACAAGGTATAGAGGGAGGCAATAGCCCTCCCAAGCTCACTCTCAAAGTCCAATTCTCGTTGATTTAAGCCAAACATGGCTGCAGTTAGGCAATATCTTTAAAATAAACCCAAATTATAAATATATGAACTTTAGGTTCTTTTATTTAATATTTAGCCAAGTTGATAGAAAACAGAACTGAGGAGCCTCCAGCTCCCAGTTCCTTCCCTATATACACATGTTAAAAGCTAAAATAAAATATAATATAAGCTTATGGTGCCATTGCCAACTTGAATGATGTTTGGTGTAAACTTTACATCAGGATCATGGAATCTTTACTCAATGGTTCCATGCCAGTTCTGATCCTCAACGGTTCCGCGCCAGTTCCATTTTGAATCCCAATTGAACTGCAAAACTCCCAAGCACCCGTTTCATTCCATTCTTGATTCAAATCCAAATCAAATCTCGAAACTACCCATTTTACTTGTTTCCCATTTTGTTCTGACTTGGACGCCCATCTTGCTCCTTGGCCTACTCCAAGCTCTGGCCCCTTAGGCGTCCTTTCCAGAACCAACGCCCCCTCCTCCTCCATACATACAGACACAGCCTGCCCTGTCTTACCAAAGATCAGGGCAATGTGATGCTGAGGATAGACCTCAACCATCACACCCACCCTGAGGTAGCAGTTGCATGGAGATATTCAGAGTGTTTATAAGATTTAACTATATTATAACTAATTCTCCAATTCTCTGATACTTTTATAATTTTAAATTTATAGATGATTTGACACCAAATAAGTCAAATCTAATCTTTGATATATAGCTAAATAAAACTAATAACAAACTATAACCAATCAAATTGCATCTAATTTAAGCTCTACTGATGAGCTTGACATAAGTTATAGTTTTGAATTGGTTCTTTAAAGCTTTTAACAATGGCAACACATAAATACTATCACGTTTTTAGGTAAGTTATTTAAAATTTAATTTAAACTAGCATTTTACTATAATAAAGCTTTTAAAGCATTAATTCTTTAGTAATATTACCCAATTAAATTGAGAGTATAACTCAAATAAAATGGTAAGCACTTTTTAGTTTTGGTTATTTAAGATTTAGAAAACATTTGCTAAATAGCTGCTTTGATTATTCTGCTTAACTTTTAGAATTTTTTATTCTGATACAAATGCAAGCACTTTGTTAGTTTTTAGTTATTTGGGTTTTAGGAAAATAATTCACAAGATTGTTGTTTTCATTATCTTACTAAATTTTTATAATTGTAATTTTTATACAAAGATAAGCACTTTTTAATTTTTCTTATTTAAGATTTATAAAAAAAATTCACCAGACTGTTGTTTGAATTATCTCCACTTAAATTGCAGAAGTGTAATTTCAATGCAAAGGTAAGCACTTTTTAGGTTTTGTTATCTAAGGTTTAGAAAAAAATATTCACTAGATTATTGTTTTTATTAATAATGTTAGAAATTACAAGATTATGATTTTAAAGTATAGATAAGCATGTTAAGAGGTTTTAGTTATTTTGGATTAAGAAAAACTTTCACCAGATAGATCTTTTTATTATGCTCATTTAAATTTCAGAAGTATAATTTTAACAAAAAAGTAAAATTTTGAATAGTTTTGGTTTATTAGGAAATATATAACTAAATTTTTAATTCTATTAGTTTGGCAGTAAAATTTCAATTTTAATTAATAATTTTTTTGATCCTAGCATGACATTCTTAAAATTGAAGTGTGCTATTGAGCTCATTTTAAGGTAAGCTTTTTATTGGTTTTACTTAAATGTACTTTCTATAGCTATTAATTTATTAAATTTATTATAAGTTTCCAGTATGATCATCTGTGATCTGATTTTTTTATTGTTATATAATCAAGGTAAATCATTGATAATTATACTTATTTATCACTAGATGCTTATTTTCAGTATGATCATTTGTAATCATCTAAAATGTTTGCAAACATCTTTTTAAGATAAGTTTGCTTCTTATTTAGTAGTATTTTTAGTGATTTTATTGATTTTGATGTCAGCATAACCTTTTGTAGTTGTCTATGTTTACTGACATTATCATGGTAAGTTTAATAATAATTTTATTAGATCTATTATAAAGTAGTTTTTTTTGTTGATTTTGTTTTCTTTAAAACTGTTACCATCCTAAACATTTGCTATATCATTTTCATGGTAAGTTTTGGTCTTTTCTACTTGATCTAATATAATATATTATTATATATTGCTTATTTTAAGCTGTGATAGACTGGTGAAAAATAAAATATGCTTATTTTTCTCCAGGTTTTTTATATATCAAACAACTTAATCTTTAAAGTTAATTATAAAGTTCAGGAAAATATTGCCCTTATTCTATTATAACTATGTTAAGGTGTTAGCTTTTTTTAATGGTTGGCTTATACTGATATATATTTATTTAATTTAAACTATACTTTACCAAAAATAAATAATCTTGAATAGCTATATTTTAATCTGATTTAAAGCCCTTGGTTTAATGATTATACTCAGTTTGTTTAAGTTTGTGAGCTTAATTATTTTATAGAGTTTTTATTTGGAGCTATGCTACTATTTTCCCACCCACAAGGATGACAGCAAAGCTGTTAGTCCAAGTGTCACAAATAAAGTAATATGGTATTTTACTATCCTTGAATAAGCATTTTAAACCTTAAAGCATTGCTCACAGTTATGTTAAATAATAATAAGTTAGCTCACAGGCATAAGGGCAACAGCAAAGCTGTTAGTCTAAATGAGACAAATGATAGATTTTATAAAGGTAATTAGGGCTCAGAGCATAGTGGAGGCACAGCCCTAAGTCTGTGCTGGTGTGAGCTCATCTTCAACCCCCTGGGCTAGGAATTGAGATTCACGCACATTTTTTGGGGTAACCACTTTAAGCTTGGGGTGCTGTTTGGGGGTTTTGGGGCTTTTCACTTTAGTTATGATGTCATAAACTGGTTTGCTTTTGGAAATGCTAACCTCAGATTTAAGCAATAAGGTCACTTAAAGGTAGTTTTTAAACCTCTGAGGTATTTTGCAGAAAATTGAAAAGCTTTAATCTCACTTTACAACCCCTACCTTGATGGTGAGCATGCCTTTGGAGATATTCAGGATATTTGTAAAATTATATATATAAATTCAAATCTTAATATAAAATATATTATCCAATTTTATACTAATAAACATGAATGATGCTGCCTATCAGAATCAGATCTATTTTATTTATAATTATATAAAGTAATATTAAATTATAAAACAAATCTTCAAATTTTTCAATGTTTATGAATAAAAATATTATCAGATTTATTTAATTTATATATACAAATTGATATAAGATTTATTCAATTTTATATATATGCTAGATTCTCCACATACCTTTTCAATGTAATACCATATCTTTAATTGATTTTTCAACCCCTAAGTTTAATTTCAGCAAATGTGAGAGCTGAAAATAGCTTTTATACCTCACCCTGAGGTGGCAGTTAATTCAGAGATAATTGGAGAAATTCTTGAGATTTAATATAAAATTAATTCTCTGATTCCCTGAGTTTATTTTAATTACTATATATAAAGATTTGATAAAAAAGCTTTCAAATCTATAAAACTTAACTGCAAAAGCTTTAATCAAGGAAATCACTTTTAAATTAAGTTCCATTGATAAGCTGATGTAAGCTATTGTTGAAAATTGATTCTTTAAAGCTTATTGATAATGGGAATACATAAATAACTATTGCATTTTTAGGTAAGTTATCTACAGCAATAAATATAAGCCTAAGTATTATAATAAGAATATAAAATAAAGATATCATAGTATTTATTAATTATTATTGTGATAATACCCCACTTAAACTGCAGAAATATACTCAATGCAAAAGTAAGTACTTTTCAGTTTTTGGTTAATTATGGATTAGGAATAAGATAATATAATTAGGTGTTTTTATTATCCTCACTTAAATTCCAGATTTATTATTTATTTGCAAAGCCAAGAACTTTTTAGCTTTTAGTTTTTATAATTTAGTAAAAAGATTCTCTAGATAGATGTATTTTGCTTAATTTGTTAAATTATAATTTCAATGCAAAGGTAAGCACTTTTTAGTTTATAGTTATTTAAGATTTAAAAAAATATTCACAAGATTGTCATTTGATTATCCCCACCTAAATTGCAGAATTGTAATTTTAACACAAAGATAAGCTTTTTTAAGTCTTTGGTTATTCAGGTTTTAAAAATTTATTCACTAGATTGCTGTTTCCAATATCTATGCTTATATTGCAGATTTATAATTTTATTGCATAGCTAAGCACATTAAGAGTTTTTGGTTAACTAGGATTAATATATAATGTTCACTATATAGATTTTATATTATCCTCACTTAAATTACAGAATTATATTTTCAACACAAAGGTAAGTATTTTTATAGTTTGGTCATTTTGTGAAAAGTATTCACTAGATATTTGTTCTTATAATTTTGGCAGTAACTAAAAAATTTAGAAAAAGTTTTATAGCTAATTGATCCTAGCATGACATTCTTAAATTTGAAGAGTGCTATTGAGCTCATCTTTTTTTTAGTACTAGATGGTCTCAACCCAAGGGGGGACTATTGAGCTCATCTTAAGGTAAGTTCTTTAGTGGGTTTCTTATTTTTACTATCTATAGCTATTAGTTTATTTAATCTATTAGAAGTTTGTTTTCAATAGACTTTATATGATATAATTTCTTTATTGTTATATTCAAGGTAAGCT
Source organism: Massospora cicadina (assembly GCA_022478985.1). Classification (NCBI taxonomy): domain Eukaryota; kingdom Fungi; phylum Entomophthoromycota; class Entomophthoromycetes; order Entomophthorales; family Entomophthoraceae; genus Massospora; species Massospora cicadina. Next base: position 6,035 of record JAKSZP010004497.1, read on the forward strand.
TTTTTGATGATTATACTTATTTTTCACTCAATGGTTGTTCTAATATGATCTTCTGCAATCATCTGAAATGATTGCAAACAACTTTTCTAAGGTGAGTTTTGCTTCTTACTTAGTAATACTTTTGTAATGTTATTTATTTTTAATTTCAGCATAAAGTATTGTAATTTTCTGTTACTAACATCACCAGGCTAAGTTTTTAATATTCTTATTTGATCTAATACAAAGTAGTAGTTTTGTTGATTTTGATTTCATTATAAAATGTAACTATCATAAATATTTGCTAATATCATTTTCAAGGTAGTTTGGATTTTTCCTAATTGATCTACTATAATATATTATTATATGTGTTGTATTTTTAGCAGTGATAGACTAGTGGCAATTTAAATTATGCTTAGTTTTCTCCAGGTATAATTTTCTAATGATTTTATTCAGTATCTTTATTTATAAATTTTGGAGAATACTGCCTTTATTCTTTTATAACTATGTTAAAGTGTTTGTCTTTTAATGGTTGGCTTATCAAGGTATTTATTTATTTAGTTTCTACTATACATCACTCAAATTAAACAATTTTGAATAATATATCTTAATCTGCACTAAAGCACTTGGTCTTATTAATACTCAGTTTTCTTTAGTTTGTGAGCCTAATTATATTATGGTGTTTTTATTTGGAGTTATGCTACTATTTCCCCAGCCACAAGGGTAACAGAAAAGTTGTTAGTCTGAGTGGGACAAATAATAGTTTTATGGTATTATACCATACTATCATATGCGCTTGATCCTTAGATTATTGCTCAGAGTTATGTTTTAATAGTAATAAGTTAGCCATAGGCCACAAGGGCAACAATGAAGCTGTTAGTCAGAGTGGCACAGATGATAGTTTTATTGTATTATACCCTAATATCATTAGCATTTTGAACCTTAGAGCATTGCCCAGAGTTATAATAGTAATAAATTAGCTCACAGGGCAAGGGTAACAGCAAAGCTTTTAGTCTGTTTGGCACAAATGATAGTTTTATGGTATTATACCATACTATCATAAGCATTTTGAGCCTTAGAGTATTGCTCAGAGTTATGTTTCAATAGTAATAAGTTAGCTCATAGGCCAAAAGGGCAACAGTAAAGCTGTTAGTCTGAGTGGCACAAATGATATTTTTTAAAGGTAAATGGGGCTCAGAGTGTAGTGGAGGCACAGCCCTAAGGCTGTGCCAGTGCAAGCTTGTCTTCAACACCTGCAGCTTGGTCATAAGATTTGCGCACATTTTCTTAGGGTCACCCTTTTAAGCTTGGGGTGCTGTTTTGGGTGGTTTTGGAGATTTTTGGATCAAATTATTATGTCATATTTTGATTTGCTGATAGTTGTGCTAAGCTTATTTTGTTTAATAATTTTAGGGTTTAATTTGATTTAAATTACATTTTATTATAGCATGATTCAGTGGTTCAAATCAGCAGTGATTTGAAGCCTAAACTGATGCCAATCAAATTTTTAGATTTTGTTAGTAGGACAAATTAGCTTTCAAAAGTATAGCATTTTCGCCCCCACCATGAGGTAGCAGCTAATTGATGTTTGGTGTATTCTTAAAATCAGATTAGATATATTCTCTGATTTACTGTAATGATAATTTTAAAATGATGTACCAATTGGGTACTATTTTTTAATACTTTAACTTTCCCATTATTATACAAATCTAATCAATTACCCCAATATAATTTCAGAAGGATATATAGAGTTTGAATATGCTCTTACTACCTAATCTGTAATTAGAATAACTAAGTTTTGATTACTAAAATTAACTCAATCTGATTTCTAATTTCAGAAGGTGCATATATAAAGTTTAAATTATGGTTATTATCCTAATCTGATGATTAGAATATTTAAGTTTTTATTAACATTAACCCAATCTGGTTTTAATTTCAGATAGCAAACACTTAAAATTTAGATTTTGGTCTTACTAATAGGTCAAACTAATCTGATTTCTAATGGCAGACAGCAACCATTTAAAGTTTAAATTTGTTCTTACTAATATTAACCTAATCTGATTTTTAATCTTAGACAGCAAATATCTTAAGTTTTTTAAATTTGTTCTTACTAACATAATATTATACTTTTTAAAGTTTAGATTATTCTTACTACCCTAATCTGATAATTAGAATGTTTAAGTTTCTAATAATATTAATTAATCTAATTTCTAGGGAGGATACCCTAGTGGTAGAGTATAGACCCTCTATCACTGCCTCCCGAGTTCGATCCCGGTAATGGACTTTGGGTAAGGGACGATTTTGACTGTGTTGGTTTTGCGCGCCAATGCCCCAAACTGAGATAGCGAATAGCAAAGGCGGTCCATGGAGTTCCTGGCCTATCATACGCTGCGCATGGAGGTTTTCCGGGTTTTATCCTCCTTTCCCATTTTCTTCACTTCCCTAATCGGTGCGGTATCGTCCCCAGGTCAACCCAACTCGAATAAAATTTACATAAATTTAATTAATCTAATTTCTAATTTCAAACAGCAACCATTTAAAGTTTTAGATTTGGTCTTACTAATTTAACCTAATCTGATTTTTAATCTCAGAAAGGTCAACGTTTTATGTTTATATTTGTTCTTATTAACCTAACCTGATTATTTTAATATTTAATTTATAATTTTTTGAATGAAGCTGATTAAATTAATTAGTATATAATACTGAAACTATGTGTTTATCAATCTAATTAAAATCAGAATGGTATACATTTTAATCTATAATATATATGCAGCTAATTGGATAGAGCTTTTTAGTATAAGAATAGTAAAAATCAAAACTTAAATTATTAACTTAATCCATTTTTAATGCATTTTTATTTTTATTCATATCTTTTACAGCCAGATAGATTTATTTTCTTAATATATTACCATAAACTTTAATTTTACTAACCTAAACTGATTTTAGAATATGTTAAGATTTGATCCATATCATATAAGTTAATTGGATGAATAACTATATAACTTAAAGTTTACTAACATGATCATTTGTTTTATATTTAAAATTTGATCTGTATTGAATGAAGCCAATCAGATAGATATTTTCAGAGTCAATTTATTAAGGATTAATAGCTATATTTTAAGCAAATTTGGGAAGATTATCGTTTAAGCTCACTTCAGTTTAAGCCTCTTGATACTAGCTAAGTTAAGTCAGTTTTTTGTTTTGCCATCTCAAAAGTTAATAACATAAATAAACTAATTATATTCTACTAAGTCTAATTAGGCAAAAATCACGTAAATAGAACTAGCTATATTCTAAGCCAGGTTAGGCAAAATTATTGTATAAGCTTCAGTTTGAGCTTCTTAGTACTACCTAAAGTCAAGTCAGTTTTTGTTTTGTTTATCTCAAGCTTTACATCATATAAATTGAAGGTAAGTTAACTATATCTTATTGAAAGTTTACTAACAACCTAAACTAATAGATTTATTATACTGCTATTGATGAAAGTATTATAAATAAAGGTAATTAAAAATTTTTAGTTTAAAATTTCAGTATTATTTTTAAACTTTTCATTTTCATTTACCTATTAAGTATTAAATATACAGTCGTTTACTAAAATTCAACTATTGAATTGAGCTTATTATACCATACTTTAAGTTAGAACACTTTTTTGGTTTTGTTTAATATTTTCTATGTTAATCTGATGCTTATAATGGTTTGTTTTCAAGTATTTTCTATATTAAATCAGTGCTTATATTGGGTTATTTTCAGATTATCCTTATTTATTAAAGAAAAGTTTAGCTTGAGGCAGTTCATGTTATTTAAGGGCAGTTATGAAATTGGCGTTTTTGTTGAGATACGCTGTAAAACAATATTATGCAGGATTTGACCCACTGAGCAATAGGAACAACAATATGAGGATCATTGCCCTTGAGACAAAAGAAATAAACGTTTTATTAATAATATGGAGCACTTGCCCCACTATACTTCTTTATTTATTATAATAAACACAGCTGATCCTAGCTGTTTCACCTGCTAAAAACTATTAACAAACCTAAACTCCTCAATTATCTCATCCTGCTTGTATTGTAGTGACTTCAGATGGTACCACTTTTATGGCTTAGTAATTCACTTCACCATATCTCATTGGTTCCTTCAATTCTTCATTTGTTAATTTGTAATCACCCAATTTGGCTAATTTCCCAACAACCCAATATCACCTTATTTTGAGGCACTCAAATTACCATAACTCATATCAAAGTCAGCGGATTCCATCTGTTCTGCTATAATGACTTAGGGATTATTGTCCAGTCATATTGGAATTGTGACATTACCCCTCCTTGATTGGATGATGAGGCTCCTATTGCTTATGCACCCATAGGAACCTCACATGTATTTGGTTGATGATCTGACCGCTAGCAGGGTCCTTGATAGTATATGCATCTATACCTGTCTTTTCAATGTCTTCTAATGGCCCAATTCAGATACTGGCCAGCTTGTGTTTCCAGCTGAACCCATTTAGACCATAGAATAAGACCATGTCTCCATCTTTGAACTGTGCTAGGCCACTTCACCATATCTGATTGGCAGCCTGGCTTTTAACTTTCTTGGCTAAGCTGAACAAATACTTCAGTTCATAATTTAATCAGCTTATTTGTTAGGATGGTCAAATAGCATTGTGGATCCATTCCGCCAGTGTCCTCTACACAGGCATACAGAAGTGTGGGCAGAGTGGGGTGCTATCCATAAAGCAATAGGAATGGGCTTTTCCCATGAAAGAATGGTAACTAATATTGTAGGCAAATACTGCAGTAGAAAGGAGGGTACTCTGATTGGAGGGCTTATCAGAAACCAACTTCTGGAGAATGTTCACCAGGGTCCCATTAACCCATTCGACCATTCCATTGGACTCAGCATGATATGGAGTTGTTAGAACCCTGTGGATGGCCATCATTTCGTTGAGTTTGGGAAGTATGTGAGAGGTAAAATTAGTGCCATTGTTGGTAAGGATAAACTGCAGGCAGCTATGATGCTGAATGATGCATTCAATAAAAAATTAGCCACAGTAACTGCACCCAGATTTGAATGACCCATGCCTCAACCCACCTGGTCAAGTGGTCAATTGCCATCAGGATATACTTGGACCAGTTAGATCCTGTTGGCAGAGGGCTGACGACATCAAGGGACACTGTATGCCAAGCAAAGTGTGGCTTTACTAACTGATATGAGGTCTTCCTGTGAAATGGATTTTCCACTTGACACTGGTGACAGGAGGAGATAGTATTAAGAACATCAAAGCTCATGCTTTCCCAGTAATGCCAAGGTCGCAATAATTTCAACATCTTGCACACACCACCATGCCCAACTGCCCTATGTGCACTCATGATAATGTTAGGCCACATTGAGGGTCATGGAAAATTCATTGTGGAATCACCAATCCACTTGTACAACTCACCATTCCGCTGAAAAGTATTAGCTCAATTTCATTTAACACCTTGATGACTTGGGGTGGCTCATCATCATACTTTTCGCTAAGCATTTTGTCACATATAGTATCACTCAGGTCTGCAGTAACTGCAATAGTTGGTAGTCTCAACAAGCAATCAGAATTATGGTGTTTTTCTCCTATTTGGTGAAGGATCTCAAAGTTGTAAGCCTGTAATTTAAGAGCCCATTAGGCTAAACAACCCTCTGGCTCCTTAAGGTTCTGCAACAAGCATAACAAGGCATGATCATTATGACTTTAAACTTTTAACCATGCAAATATACTCTGAATTGCTTGTATGCATAAATCACTGCTAAGCACTCCCGCTCAGTCACAGTATAATTATGTTCATGGCTATTCAGGCTCTGTCTGCAGTATGCCATGGGGTGCACCTCCCCTTCATCATCTTTTTGGGACAGAACTGCCCTACAGCGGAAAAAGACGCATCTGTATGTACAATAAAAACCTTTTTCAAATTTGGGTAGCATAGCACTGGTGTATTGATCAATGTGGTTTGAAGAGTATCAAAGGAATGTTGACAGTGTTCCATCCATACAAATGTGGCTTCTTTTATAATAACTCAAACAGTGAACTTCTAATACAACTAAAGTTAGTTATGAATCAGTGATAGTAGCCAACCATCTCTAAAAATACTTGTATATCTCACTTACTGCTTGGTATAGTCATCTTCCAAATGGCCTCCACCTTAGCTGGTTGGGGCCTCAGCCCTGTTGCATCAACTACAAAACCGAGGTACTCTAGCTGATCCTTAAAAAAGTGACATTTTTGAGGTTTTATTTTGATGTTGGCCTCAGACAACCAGCGGAATACCTCTTCCAAATGGTTAAGGTGCTCAGAAAACGTGCGGGAGAAAATGTTAATATTGTCAAGGTATACAAGAGCGCATGACAGCTTCAAGTTGCCAAGGATAATGTCCATTGCCTGTTGGAAAGTAGCCAGGGCATTACACAACCCTTGTGGCATACATGTCAGTTGAAAAGCCCTTTTGATGTGATAATGATGCATTTTTCTTGTTCCACCATAGGTAACTCAATCTGCCAATAGCCAGATATTAAATCCATTGTGGAGAGGTAACAAGCTCCCCCAACCAGTCCAACGCGTCATCAATTTGTGGCAAAGGGTATGAGTCCTTTTTTGTAATGCTATTGAGCATACGGTAGTCTATTACTACCCAGTTAGTACCATCCTTCTTTTTGACAATTAGGACAGGGGAAGCCCATGGGCTCTTTGATGGTTCAAGCATTCCTTGCTCCAGCAGTTTATTGATTTCTGCTGTGACAACTTCTTCCACTACTCTAGATCAGCGGATTGGCTGAGATCTGATGGGGGGATGATCCCCAGTGTCCACTTGATAGATCACTCCTTGGGTGCACCCTAAATCATGATCATTGACAGCAAAGATCTCTTTGTATTTTTGAAATAAGGCTTCTGCTTGATCTTTCTGATCTTCAGTTAACCCCATTAAATTTTCACTTGGTACAACTGCCATTACGCCAGGCTGTGTTTTGATAGGCAGACTGATTTCATCCAGTGAACCAAACTCATGAATCCTGAGGACCTCCTCAACTGGAATGAAATGGAGGAATTCAACTACTTAATTTCAGCGGATTTATATTGGTTTATCCTGAAGATTTACTACCAAGACCTTGATCTTTCCTTGCTCTGGGAGTATAATGCTAGGGGCACTTGGGGCTTGAGCCATGATTGTTGATAGGGCCCAATGATCTCCCCATATAACCCAGCAGGCACTTCCACCTCTAACTCAGTGCTTATGATTGCTTGATGGCCAGAAGGAATAGATATAGAGCCAGCGGCTCTAAGCGGTAGCCCTTGATACTCATAAATTTGATGGGGAAGGGCCCGAGTCTTGCTCTTGAGTTGATGATAGTAAACCAAAACCACTCCATCACTGTATTAAAGATTAATGTGACTTATGTGTACTGGATCCTTTGGCATTCCGCTGGAAGTGAATTAGATTGGGATCCGCTGCCCCATAATTTCAAATGTCTCCGCTGCCATATCAACAACAGCCCCAAAGTGGCACATAAAAGTGGTTCCAATTAACAGGTCATTGATATTGTTTGGTAACACTATAGCTGAGGATACAATGACAACTGGTCTAAACTGCATGGGTAGCGCGCTGTACGCTCCCTCAGAGATGGCGCTTTCTGCGCCTGCAGTCTCATACACCATATGATGCTCCACGTCAGGCTTTAATGCCAACTTCAACACCAACTTCATGGTAACTTTGTTGATTGGGGCACCTGTATCAATTATTGTACAGAATCAAGTTTTTGCTACAACAGAGTCACAGTAAGTACACTCAGAGTAAGATGCATCTGATTGTTTTAAGACATGGACATTTAATGGATCTCATTTTCCAAGGAAGCTCATAATACCCTTCCCCACTTTAGGGTATTCTTTAACAATAGCATCCACAGGGAGGGCCACGCTTACCCCTTTCAAAAGAAGTGCATCAGCTAATGGGTTTGGATCATCAGTAGAAAGGTGATTGAACATTTGACAAGCATAAGGCTTTGGTTGTTCCTGAGATCTTGCTTCCACCATGTTCATAAATTGCGTTCATGTCAGCACATTCACCCCTCCAACAGGTTGCTGATATAGGAAGGCGTCATCATACTGAGGAACTTCCACTGAAGGTACAGGAATAGGTTCCAGTGGGACATTTTGGGTCAGAATAGCAGAGGTAGAGAGTCCCATCTTTACTCCGCTCTGACTTTTCACTGGTGGTACTGCTCCTGTGAAAGGTACTGGACCCAACGTTTGCAACAACTTTTAGCCAGGTGCCCAGAGTGACCACACAAAAAACAATTGACCCCATAAGACCTGTGACCTTTAGTGTTGTAAAAGGAGCCACCCCAAGGGTTGGGCTGATATCAAACAGTGTAACCCAGCCCCTCCCAATAGGTAAACTGCTGTTGGCAATTAGGTTGGAAGCGAGGATTGTATTGATGATAAGGCCAGGGGACGCCGACTGAGCGCTGAACAGGGAGGGATGATTCTTCCAAATAAAATTGGCTAGCAGCGGAGGTGCTAGGTTTCCGCTCTATATTGGGTGGAGGGAAAGTAGCGGATAGATGGCGTAGAATTAATGAATTTGAGCAAGTATATGTCAATCTCTAAATATGGAGCCAAGTTATTAAAAATCTCTCAGCATGGTTTCACAGCAAAGGTCAACGCTATGCTTATGTCACATTCAGTTAAAAGTCCTGACCCAATAAACACATGGGCTTCTGCTGAGAATTGATCAGCAAATTCAGTGAGGGTCTTTTTAGGCTAAAAACCCAATGGTAATAAACTCAGCCTTCCATAGTGCCATTTTGAAGTTCCTCCAAACAACCACAACACACTATCCTTCACTTTTTGTTAGGTAACAAAACTGTTGGGAAGATAGCAAGTAACTTGGTCAGCACTTCCAACATCCATAGTGGACGTCAGTAATTTGGCTTTATGCCAATATGAAGCTCTTTCTACTGCAAACTCAAATTATTTAAAGAATCAATGAATGTTTCCATCATGATCAAATGGAGGCAGCTTGTGATACAACATTTTTGCAGAAACTCCTTCTTCCAGTTTAGCACAGCGTCCAGGGCAAGCTTGAGTTCTGCATATTCAACAGTTGAAGTGTGTTGAGATGATTCCTTAATAAAGCAAGCTGGGTACAACATGACTAGTGACTGAGGAACGCTTGTCAGTCTATGTGATTGATCAATGGGCCCTCTGTAGTGAGCATCACTGTTATTAAATTGGCATTCTTGTTGAGAGACGCCATAAAACAATATTATGCAGGGTTTGACCCACTGAGCAATAGGACCAACAAACTGAGTATTGTTGCCCTTGAGACAACAGAAATAAACTTTTTATTAAAAATATGGAGCACTTGCCCCCAATATACTTATTTATTTATTATAATAAAGACAGTTGATCCTAGCTGTTTTGCCCGCTGAAAACTATTAACAAACCTAACCTCCTTGATCATCTAATCTCGCTTGTATTGTAGCAACTTTGGATGGTACCACTTTCATGGCTTAATAATACACTTCTCATTATCTCATTGGTTCCTTCAATTCTTCATTTGTTAATTCACAATCACCCATTCAGCCAATTTCACATCAACCCAATATTGCCTTATTTTGAGGCACTCAAATTACCATAACTCATATCAAACTTGGCAGATTCCATCCGTTCTTCTATAAGCCTTAGGGCTTATTGTCCAGTCATATCAGAATCGTGACAAGGGCTTTATTATGCAAGCAATTTAAATGGTTTGTGTCAAACATATTGGTGTTTTGAAGGGAAAAATCATATTGAGATTCTTATTTAGGCCTTAAATGTCTATAAAAGGATGTACAATCATTCTAAGGCTTTATAAATCAAATAGTTTTTTTGTATTTATAGTTTTTTTAGTACTAGATGGTCCTGTATTTATAGTTTTAGAGGTGTATTGTTCCCTATAAATACAAGAGTTAAAATATAATGTAGTTTTAGGTAACTATGATACTATATAGTATTTATTGTATATTATTATCTAAAAATATTAGCTGGACAGGTGCTGTAGATTAATATATTCTTATTGCAAGAGTTTTAGTTTAGCTAGCTTTTGGAAGAGTTAAAGGTGGGTTAATTTTATCCATTATTCTGGTCTAAAATAAGTTTTGTTATTCTGCAGGAGATTGAGATATTATTTTTTTAGTGGGATGTTATGTTGGTTACTTCACTATGAGAAAAATTTCATGATAATTTTACTTATTATTTAATATTTAATATATTTTTGCTCCAGTGAGAGGTTGAGCCATGCCATTTTTTAAAAAATATTTTTAGCTTTCATTAAGTGGCAAAGGTATCCCATTTTTAATACAAATAATTTATTTGGCTTCAGTAAGTGTAAAGATATGCCATTTCTAAGATAAGTAATTTATTTTATTTCAATAGGCGATAGAGCTATGCTTTTTTAGACAAATTGTTTGTTTAGCTCAGCAGGTTACAGAGCTATGTCAATTTTTAAGTGAGATAATTTGATTAGTTCCAGTGGGAGGTAAGCTATGCAATTTTATATAAATAATTTGTTTGGCTTCAGTAGGTGGCAGAGCTATGGCATTTTTTCTCAAGATAAATAATTTGTTTGGTTCCCATAAGTCTGGACTATGCCATTTTAAGCTAAAGTAATTTTTTTGGTTCCCATAAGTCTGGACTATGCCATTTTAAGCTAAAGTAATTTGTTTGCCTGCATAGGTGGCAGAGATATGCCAATTTTAAGGCAACCAATTTGTTTGTTTCATAAAAGTGTGCATCAATGTCCTTTTTAAGGCAAATAAGTTGTTTAGCTTTATTATGTGGCATAGCTATACCATTTTTCTTAAGGGAAGTAATTTACTTGTACCTGTATGTGGTAGAGTTATGTCATTTTACTTGAAGCAAATAATATGATTATTTTCAGTGGGAGGTGGAGCTATGCCATTTTTGATAAATAATTTATTTGGCTTCAGTGGGAGGCAGAGCTATGACATTTTTTGAAGACAAATAATTTTTTTGGATCCAGTAAGTCTGGAATATGCCATTTTTAAGCCAAATAATTTGTTTGCCTGCATAGGTGGCAGAGCTATGCTATATTTTCTCAAGGCAAATAATTTATTTAGTTCCAGTAAGGGTGAAGCTGTGCCTTTTTTCTCAAGATAAATAATTTTTTAAGTTCCAGTATGTGTGGAGCTACACTATTTTTTCTTAAGAAAAATATAATTTGGCTCCTATTTGTGGTAGAGTTATGCCATTTTTCCTAAAGTAAATAATTTGATAAATTTCAATGGGAGGTAGAGCTATACCTTTAATTCAAAAAAAGCAGATAATTTTTTGGTTCCAGTAAGTGGAGCTATGTCATTTTTCTGTAAGATAAATAATTTGTTTACTTTCAAAAGATGTTGGAGCTATATCTTATTTATTAATAATTTGTTTATCTCCAGTTGATGGTATTGCTATACTATGTTATTTTTTATTAATAATATTTTTAGTTTGCTCCTAAAAGGATGTAGAGCTTATAATATTTATTTCTTAAAAGATTAATTTAAAAGCTCCAGCATAATTCAAAGCTATGTCATTTTCAATGCAAATAAGTAAATAGCTTCAGTAGAAAGCAGAGCTAACCTAATTATTTCTTAAGACAATTAATTTGTTTAACTCAGTAAAAGGTGAAGCTAGATCAGTTCTAATGCAAATATATTTGGCTGCAATGTTAGCTAGTGCTATGTCATTTTTAAGACAGATGTTTTGTTTGGCTTTAGTAGGAGGTGGAAAATTCTATCTTTTCCCTTGAGATATTAAATTTGTTAGATACCAGCTTAAGGTGAATTTGTAACTTTTTAAGTAATTTTTTTTGGCTTCAGGGCTTGGAAGAACTATGCTACATTTTTCAAATGATTTTTTGGTCAAGTAGGAGGTGAGAGTATAGTGTTTCTTCCTAAAATATATTTGTTTTGCTTCAATAGGAGGTAAAGCTATGTCATTCTTCTCTTAAGGCAGATAATTTGGTTTGATCCAGGGGGAAGTATAGCTATAGCATATTATAGACAAATAAATCTATATGGCTGCAGTAAAAGGTTGGGGCATGTCATTTTTTTAGCAAAATTTCTTTTAGCTTCAGTAGGAGGTAGAGCAATGCTCTTTTTTAAGAGAAAACTCTCTGGCTAGCTTATGTATTAGATAAACTTATCTAAATCCAAGAAAAATTAGTTATTTTTTTAGATTAGTTATTTTATTTTTTATAGCAGAAAAAAGTTTTACTAGTTTTTGAGTGAGAAGTTTTGTTAACTTTTTAATTACACTGACAATTAGATTTTTATAAAAGGGAATAAGTTATGATATCTTTTATCAATGACAAACTTTTAATATCTTTTATAGATATTAGAGTTATATTTCTTTGTTAGATAATAAAATAAAGTGCAAATTATACAAGTGTGTAGTTCACTTAGATTGATATATAAAAAACAATTAAAAACTTTTAATAAAGTAACTTGCTATTAATTTTGTTATCTATAATTATTATAAGGTCTCAAATGAGAAACAAGAAAGTTATGAATAACTTGAATCAAGCATTTACTATTATCTAAAATAATAATTATATAATATAGTTTTATAACTTTTGACATCTTATTTTATTTATAATACTAAAGAGTTATAAACTACCTTTTTACAAGTAATTTTTTGTTTAGTTTGTATGATGTGTTTTTTAAGTTGATAGAGATAGTATCATATTTACTTTTTCTCACCTAATTTAATCTTACCTTATGTTTTCTGTTTTAATGGTAGTTAATAAATTTAAATTTATATGATTTAAAAATCATAAAGATTTCCTAAATTTTATTATCTATATAATATATGGATATATCTAATTATTATCATAAAGTAACTTTTAAACAAATCTATATTTACCTTTTAGTACATCAATGAATCCCCCTTGGGTTGGGACCATCTAGTACTAAAAAAACATATTTACCTTTTAGTCATTTTTAATAAAATATTTAATAAGTTATGTAGATGTTTGACAAGGGGAATAAACAAAGCTTTAAAATCTCAGTTTTTCTGAAGAAGGTTCTCAAAAAAATGTTTATGCTATATAATCTAGCTCTGTCCCCACTCAAGCTGAGGCTGCTTCTATTTTACCCTCTGTTATCAGTGCTGAAGCTCCTTTAGTCACAGTTACTTCTATATCCTATGAGCTTGAATACTTTGCTGCTCATTGGCCTGCACAGCCTCAGCATTAGCCTTATATTACACCTAGGACATATATTGAGATGAGCGAATTATTAGAGCGTGTACCTAATATTCCCTCAACAATGTAGCAACCTGCTCATTTTGAAATACCAGGCTTACCTTTACCTACATTTCTTCAAGTACATCCCTTAGATCCTCAATTTTAATTTGTGCTCCCATTTCCCTAAGTACCTTTTCCCACTGCATCATTAGCTATATGTCAATTAGCTTAAGAATCTAGCTTAGTTGCATCATTACCAACTATATATTCGCCTATACAAGTAGCAGCTTTGACATCTGAGCCATTAATACCCATATAGAAGCTGTATTAGATAGACCATAATTATACCAATCCTCATAACAGAATTTACTTACTTATCATGTGCAAAAATTGTTTGCTTTATTTTGGAGTAGACCAATTTAAAAGTGAGAGAAAAAGCATAAACACAGTTGTATGCATTAAATGTTGTCAATGTAGAAAAACTCAGACTATAAGATCCTAATCTACGTCAGGCATAAGAAGTAGAGCTAATTTAGATTTAAAGAATATAGAAAATATAGCAAAGGCAAGATGTTCCTATAAATAACCCTTTTGGGATTTTCTGTAACTGGGATAGCTGGGTTCCACTCAATCTTGGACGCATGGACCAGAAATGCAAAAATGCTATGCAATGCATTGGGCATGTGAAGGTAGATGGTCAGTTGGTGCTACATCACGTCATCTTATCTTTAACAGATGCTTCAAAAATGGGTGCATCCAGCTTACCCCAGTCCCTCTCTCTCCCCACTTTTTGCAACAATTATATTATAGTGGTAGTTGGCAATCAAAAAGAGTTTTTTACTCATATTAAACAATATAATGCTGCTAATGAATTTACTTCATTTGCTGCTGAGACTGATACCCATCTAGGTTAAGATGCACCATTTGTTCCTTTTCAAATACATGGTGAGCTATACCATATGCAAGGTCTCCTTCATCCACAAATTCCTTTTTAACCTGCATATGCTCAACTATATCTATATGACCTTCAGAAGGAACATGAGTACCTCAGGAGATGAAATATAAACTTGTATGCAACACTAACGCATGGTATTGAAAACATGCTTCATGAAGTCAATCCATATATTAATCTCTGCCATTCAGCCTCTGACATTATTAATACAATTGCAGCTCAGCATCCTGAAGGCCTATTATACCTTTAGCCAGATTTAAGCTGGTGACAGAAACTGGAACTGATTGATGGGTGCATAACCTTCCTCAATCTGATGAGGTTGCTATGCTTTCCTCAGGCTCCAAAGGGCCATAAATTAAATTTAGTTATTCACTGGGATGTTATTCTTTTTAGCTGTGATCGCCCTTTATACCACGTAGACTGTACCCATGCTATGTATATGCCCTACCATTATGTACTTTTATTCCCTCATGGCACAGGAGGGTTTCATTATGGGTTAACAAAGTATAATCTAAGTAGGGAGCCCTCACATAGATTAATTTCAGCCCATGAATACTACCACTATTATCTTTTTACACTGCCAACTGAATCAATGATCTTATTTAAAGCCTTCGTTATTTCAACACTTTGTTGTAGATTGTTGGGCTTCAGTTGAGTTATTTTGACTTTGGTGGTTAGAAAATAACCAGCCTGTTTTTTAACTGAATTATATAATTGTCTTCAAGACTACATGGTATGTGAGAATGCTGATTGTGATGCTCAAAATGTTGGGCAGCGCTATCTATTAACTTTTGGCCATGTTTTCCCAACAGTATCTGAATGAGCTTCATCAGGATGTAATGGCCATAGTACGGTATCTAGGTAAACCCTTTTTATTACCTTTACAGCCAATCCTGATTATATTGAAATCAAAAATGAACTTCTTGACGATCAAACTGCAATGGACCGTCCAGATATAGTTGCACGTGTCTTTAAGTTAAAATTTAAAGTGTTTATTCAGGATATAAAGGGTGGTTGCTTTGGGGATCACCAAGGGCATGCTGCACTAATTGAGTATCAAAAGCGTGGCTTGCCCCACTATCATTGTGTTGTTTGGTTAAAAGCTCATGAAAACTTTTACCTTCAACCAAATAATATTAATGAATTTATCTGGGCAGAAATTCCTAACCTTAGCCATGGTGGGATATACATAGAACTTAATTATATTATGTCCAAAAGTATGATTCATGGTCCTTGCGGGTTGGAGAACCCAAATGCTCGCTGTATGGAACCTATTAGTGGGGTACATAAACGCAAATATTGGATACTTAAAATCCTTTCAAGAGGAGACATCTATCCCTGCTGATGTCTATCCTAATTATTGCCGTCATTCTGATATAGCTGCACCATGGTTTATCTTATGAGGTTAATAGCCATCATATTGATAACAGCTAGGTGGTGCCTTACTATCCATACTTGACATGGAGATATAAGGCCCATAATAATGCTGAAATCTGAGTTTCTATAAGTGCCATTAAATATCTTCTAAAATACCTATCCAAAGGTGAAGATAAAACAACGTATGGTATTGGTGATGATGACCCCGCTGTAATTGTACGATATCATCCTGATGCTGCCCACAATGAACTTCATCACTTTTTATTTGCTTGGTACATTTCACCTCCTAAGGCTATCTGGAAGTTAATGGAGTATGCACATCATTCCATTTGACCTTCAATTTAACATCTCCAGGTTCATGCTGAAGATGAAGAGTGGATAACATTCACTGCTTATACCATTACTCAAAATTTAGTTGAGGACCACTGGGATACTATGATAATAGCATGGTTTAAACATAACCATAAATATGGTGATGGGCTTCATCTTACATATTGTCAGTTTCCCCAATATTTTTGTTTGGAATGCTTAACGATGTATCTGGAGTCCACGCAAAACTGCTACAGTTATTAGAAGGATGTACTTTTGTAATCCTATGCAATCTAATCGCTTTTATACTAGACTCCTTCTCACTATACAAACAGGTTGTGGAAGCTGGAAGATTTGTGTACTACCACCAGAGATATTGTTATTACAGTCCATAATACAAATCAAGAATCATGTGAAACTTCAGGTCTTCTACATAGTAATAGTTATTGGTTTGATAGATTTAATGAGGCAGCAATGATTCTTTCTAAGCCTCAGCAACAACATCTGTTTGTTATGGCTCTAACATCTGGTGATGTTACCAATCCACTTGACCTATGGAATCATACATGTCATGAAGTTTGTGATGATATTTTGCGCTGTATTAACTATATTTTTTTTAGTACTAGATGTGTATTAACTATATTCAAATGTTCCTGCTCAACTTGAAGATCCACATTTTGATTATGGTTTATACTTATTCTCAGGGGAGCTATCCCATTTTGGAAGGACATTATTACAAATTAATATTCCATCATATTCCATAACTGGGATCAAGACGTTTCAGGAGTTCCTGCTGCACCATTTGAAAAAATAACTACTGAATTACATGCCATTCTTATACTAGAAGCAATTTGAGCTCCTGCATTAAGCTATGATCTTCCCTAGAAAGTGAACCTATAGTAGGCCAAGATCACCCCCTTATATTACAAAATTCCATAATATTATGAAGTTAGTTAAATATTGGGCAATCTAGAGAATTTGAGTATATTGTGCATCAGGTTCAGGTTGATCCACAACATGCTCATTTTTTCCTTCAAGGGGCTGGAGGTAAAAGAAAAACGTTTCTTTATAAAGCTCCTGGCAGCTTACTATAAAGAAAAGGGTGATACTGTACTTTGTGTTGCCTCAACAGAAATTGCTGCTACTCTTCTTCCTAGTGCCATACAGTGCATTTCACCTTTTGGGCCCTCTTAACTTAACTGATAAATCTATATGTAATATTTCAGCTCAATCAGATCTTGCTACCAAGCTCCATAATGCTAGACTAATTATTTGGGATGAGACAACAATGCAACATAAGCAAGTGCTTATGGCAGTTAATCACTCTCTTCAAGATATTTACAACTCTACTTCTCTTTTCGGTGGGCTGCCTGTAATTTTAGGTGGTGATTTCTAACAGATCCTTCCTGTTATTAATCATGGAGGACATGGTCAAATTCTAGATGCATGTATTCAAAAGCTTAGTTTTTGGCCTGAGCTTAAAAAACTTTACCTTCTTAAAAATATGCGTCTGATAGACCAACCTGAAAATAGAGAGTATAGTTTAATTTATTGCAGGGAAGGCTGACCAGGGACGGACACTTCTGAATGTAGACACAAAAGAATACAAAACTTAGTAACAGGGAAGGCACCCCAGAGAAGCGATGTTATCTCTTGTTGCCAGCAGGAACGCCACTATGGGGAGGAGGAGGGAACGTGTAAAGGGGCCATAACCACAATTGAACACATGTGGAGGAAAGGGTCTGATTTGATGAACCAAACTGGGAACCAGGAGGAGACCAGCTGATGGCGACGTGGTGGGAGGTACCCAAACATCCACGCCTGGAAGTGGTCCACCAAATGGGACCAGAATCTGTGGACAGCTTCTGGGAGGGTGGGGGTGGAGCCTGCGATGGCATCTAAGACAATCGTGTGGATAGTCCACATGGCGATTGCAACCACCAGAGCATGGAGGGAGGGTGGAAGAGGGGATATCATGGATATAGCAAACATATCTCTTGACAGACTGAAGGGATGTGTTTGATCTTGGCTAAGCAGACGTTAAACTTTGCGCCATATCACTTTAGAGGTAGGGCACTTCTCCAGGTGGTGGAAAAGCGTTCCATACTGGCCACACACGATGCAGGATGAGTGTAAAGAATTAGAGTGCTCAGCCATATGGTACTTGCCTCAGGCAGCGCCACACATGGGAACAGATTTGAGGCTGCAACAGAGGGTGGTGTGCGTATTTCCAAATAGTCTTCTGGATCTCAAGGGAATAAGGGATGTCCATTATGTCCAGGTAGTCCACTCTGGATATGACATGGGGCCATGTGGGGATCAAGCCATCTTGAATGGGTAACCTCTGTACCTCCTGTGTGAACTAAGGAGAGGGGTGGCCTCTCTGGGCTGTGTGCCCATTAATACAGATTCTCCACTCAGCGCTCCACATGGAGAGGAGGATTCATTTGTAGTGGGTTTTAGTACTGTGAGGACCTGTGGCCGATGGGTGGGAAGCCAGATATTTCATCAAGGAGTGAGGGTGCGATGTATTGTTAAGGCCCAGGGCGTGGGAGAAGTTGGAGCGGGCCGCGCGGGACCAGTGTTGGGAGGGGAGTGTAGGGGCGGTGATGGCCGCAATCCAGGTGCCCAGGATCTTGGCAGTGTGGGATTTAAAGTCGAGCAGGCCCATGCCAACATGACTATGAGGGCCAAACATGACCTCAAGCCGCACTGGTGGTGGGTGGCCTGACCATAGCCACCCTTGTAGAAGGGCATACATAGATTTGAAAAAACCTGGGGAGAAGGCGATTTCATGGGCTCCAAACCAGACTTTGGAGAGGAGCATAGAGTTGGCTAAAACAAACCTGCCAGTAAGGGAAGTAGGGTGGGCTCTGAGGGAGGCGAAGCGCTTCATAACGTTGTCTAGAATATGACTTTCCATTAATGCTGAGGCATACCCGCCTGCCTCCACCCACATACACAGATGGTGGACTGGCCCTATGGTAGGGCGTGGCGCGAAGGGGAGCACAAGTGGTATGGTGTGGGGTGAGCAGGAAGGCGAGCAAATGTGCAAGCAGATGGGCCAGGCTGGGCACTGGTCGCTGGGGACCAGCAGGTTTGATACCGACCAAGGAGGATAATTTCAGTTTTGGAAGCGTTCAGTGCAGCATTACTTATCTGGGAATACTCCTGGATGAGAGCTTCAAGCGCGCGTGCATCTTGATTATTAGACACTCTGACCACACAATCATCTGCAAATGCCATCATCTTGACTGGGGCTTGGCCTGGTGCATGGACCCCAGTGAGGCGGGCATTCACGTTCTGAAGTAGTGGTTCAAGGCTGAAGTTATATAAGAGTGGGCTAAGGGGGTCCCCTTGGCGTAGGCCCCTTTGAGGGCGGACTACTTCTGTGAGGAAGCCAAGGCCATGCACTGCCATTGTTGCAGATTCCGTAAGCTGCGTTACCCAGTTGATGAAGTGAGGGGAAAGCAGAAATTGCTGGTGGAGGCAGGCCCTGAGGTATTCCCAGTTTACTCTATCATAGGCCTTCTGTTGGTCCAAAAATACAAGTGCTCCAGAGGCCGTGGACTGGCATGCATTAGCAAAGAGTGCACATTGTCCCAAATCAACCTTCTGAGTATGAAACCAAATTGTTCTGGGGAGATGGTGGCAGAGGCTACAATCCCTAGACGGTTAGCCATGATTTTAGTTAAAATTGTAGTATCCATGTTAGTTAGAGAAATGGGGCGCCAGTTGGCTAGGTATAGCTTATCCCCTCTCTTGAAGAGTGTGATGGTGAAGGCCTCTTTCCCTCCTGGTAGAAGGCGCTTATCCAGAAGGCTCTGGTTAGAGAGGCTAGCAGCAGTGGGGATAGATATTTGAAGTACTTCTTATAGAACTCATATGGAATGCCATCAGGGCCTGGGCATTTCCAATTTGGTGCAACATGGATGGCGGACCAGAGTTCATTTGGAGTAAACAGATTAATTAATTCTGGGTATTGGGAAATGGTGCAGATGTGAGTGCTATTGAGAAATTTCGCCATTTCATCTGGCTGAATTGGATCAAATTGGTACAACTTGGAGTAATACTTTTGTATTTTGATCGCCACTTTGGCCAGCATATCCGTGATGTAATCATCTGGTCTCCGCACCTGTGTGCAGGCCACACTCTGGTGCAGTGTGAAGAATTTTTAAAAAAATATGCGGAGCATGTGCACCCTCTGTAATGTGTTTGGCCCTGTACTGAACACAAACCCAATGTTTGTGTTGCCTTTCAAGCGCGTTGAGGTGGGCAGCTGCTTCTGCCCACTTCCAGCCCAAGCAGGGCTGTAGCCTGTGGCTGGGATGTTGGACTCAAGTGTGCCAACTCTGCCAGAGCGCGAGATGATGGCTGATGTAGCTCATGAGCGTCAGGAGGAGAGGTGGCGAGCGTGGCGGATGGTATCCTCTTTAAAAGCTGACCATGTAGAAATTGGGTCTGCGCAAAATGGTGTAATAAACTATTTTGTCAAAGTTGCTGATTCCACCCAAGTAGAAAATCCTAGAGATGCAATTTTGGGTGGGCGGAGTTTGCACCAATGTGGAGCCCTAGCCACTGTGGCAGGTAAGTGGTAGGTTATTGAGACCAGCTGGTGGTTGGAGAAATCAACTTTTGATGTGTGGAAGTGGGAAATATGAGATCAAAATTTTGCCAGTGTGAGGATAAGGTCGATGTGGGTCATGGACCTTAATTGGCCGTTGTGGACGTGGGGCGCGTCATGTTTTTGAGCAGTGGAGCTTGCTGCGGCAGCGCGTCTAATAACCCAAGGGTGGCCTTTAGAACGCGAAGTTCTATGTGACCCTGGGGGGCGTGGGAGGAGGAAGGATAACAGTCTGTGGGTGTGTTTAGCCAACAGTTCATGTCACCAACTATGAAAGGGTCAGGGGGTGGCAGAAGGGATTTGACTGATGAGAAAAATTCCTGATGCTCTCATGCACAGGTTGGGGCATAAATGTTGATAATAGCATGAACCACGCCAGCCCATGAAAATGTAACAATGAGGAATCAGCCATTGAGGAAGGATTTAAATGATATAAATTTAAAAATTGTTTTTCTGAACAAGCACCCCACAGTGCTCATACCAGAAGGATAGGGAAGGGAGGAGCATGGTTTTCCAAGCGTCCTCAGAACCTCATGGACAGTGGGACTCCTGGATGGCCAGGATGTCCATGGGTAAATTTTTTTGTAAAAAACTCAGTTTCCTAGCCTGGGATGGTGAGGCCTTGAGTCTGGCGATATTCAACATCCCTATAGTGAAGGCTTCCCCATTGCACCTTAGGTGCAAGGGGGTGGGCACCTGGGCCCACCAGTCTCCTCTGGATCCCCACGGGCCTTCACAGCAGCATGGGTGTTTGCAGCAACGCTATTGGTAGGTTTGTTAATTTTAGCAGACAGGTTCACATGGGCTTTTGCCTTCACTTTTTGTTTCCCCATTGTTGAACAAATTTTTGCGGTGTGGATGAGTTTGGTGCACCAACGTTTGGGTCAAAAAATTTTCAGGTAGGTTGGAGACCAAGTCAGTTTCAATTGGGGCTTGGTTTCAAAAATTGGGTGCAATCAGGTCGCCCATCAGATCCTCAGAAGGGGTGGCCCAATTGGCTTGGGCTTCCCAATCTGATTGGTTGAGGGGTTCCCAAGTTGCTTCCACTGTGAAGGTTTTGATGTCCTCCTGGCATTGGGAGTGTTGGATAGCGGAGGCGACCTTGGCCACTTCCTTGGCCGTGGCCCAGCAGGCCTGTTTGGCCTTCTTTTGCTCTTAAGGGGAGACAGGCTTTACTAGTAAGTAGCAGCCTTGTGCTCCCCACGGGAAGGCCTCTTTGGTACTGGAGGTTGGTTCATAGTGAGCCTCCCCATTGGTTATGGCTGCCAAGGAGTGTTCTTGGGATGTGATGCCCTCCTTGGTGGGGCATGCATGTGTCTTATGGCTGAATGTGTCACAGTGGGTGCAGATGGGGGGTGCGCTGTCTACGGTTACCCAAAAAGGGTGGGTGGTATGCCCTTCAATATTAATAAAAGTGGAGTGTGGGATTTGGGTTAGGTCCTTTTCAATCTCCTCAGTTGGGGTCAGAATTGCAATAGCTTCGCCAGTGCACAGGTGTGGCATCAGCATAAATCGTTGCATCTCAAAGGATTGTATTTCGTCATGTACGGTGAGACCAGCTTTTAGGTGCTGCTCCAGAATGGCACATCTGACCATAGTGGGCAAAAAGTTGAACGTGAGGAAAATTTGGTTGGATTTTGTCCATCTGGTGCGCTTGGTTTTGATGACCCACTGCCCTTCAGGGAGGTTGATCACAATGTGCACTGCAGCAGCTTCATCTGCTGCCTCCTTGTTTTTGAAACTGAGATCCAGCCAACTGCATGACATGGAGTGAGGTGCGACATACACCGCAGTCAGAAAATGAGTGTGCACATCCCCACAAAATTTTTCCCACAACTCTCTTTGTTGAATATCCAGGAACACCCAGACTCCATATTCCACCAACAAGAGTGGTTGAGAGTGCGGCGTGTTGATGTACTGGTTACATTGCACCTGCCAAGTGAGGATTTCTGGGAAAATAGTAACCGCCAGTTTTTTATTTTTATATAAACTGCCAGTTTCTCTGGGGCATTTTCAAACGTTGGAGGTCGCGGGCCTACCACCTGTGCCTCTTACCTTACTTGCCCAACTGCTCCCTGACATGGGTGCAGACTAATCTCCTCTGTGAGATTATCAAACTAGATTCAGACTTGAATTGAATAAGTTGCAAAAGTGATTGCAACGAGAGAGAAAAGTAATAGAGAGTACAGTACTTGGTTACAGTTCCTTAGCTATAACCATCATAATCATGGCCCTATAACTATTCACCCTAATATTTATCAAGTATACCAACAACAGTTATTTGTTGAGTTTTTTTTACCCTTATGATGAAATTCATCAAATTGCATTGTAATGTGCACCAATACTTTTCTGAGAAGTAAAATTTTAGTAATAACTAATAAACAGGCAATATTTTAAAGTGAGATAACATTTTGTGCCTGACCTGGTCCATCCCAGTTAAACTATTCTAATGATACAGCTAATCCTAGTGAAGGAGGTACTGAAGAGCTTATACCTGTAGAGGTGATGAACTCATGTGATTCAGGTTCTCTTCCTCCTTCTTACCTTGAGCTTAAAGTTGGAGTGTAAATCATACTTTTATGCAATCTCTATCCTACCCAAGGAATGTGTAATGACACAGTACTTATTGTTAATGAGCTTAAGCCAAATACTATAAGGGCTACAATTCTATCTATTCCATTTAGTGGTCGCAATTTCTTATCCCAATTTTTGATGTCATTGATTCTGAGGAATTTCCACTTTACTCTTTGTTGCTGGCAGTTTCCTGTCCATCTAGCATTTGCTATGACTATCAGCAAATCTCAGAGACAATCTCTCTCACGTTTTGGTGTAGATCTTCTTCATGAGCCATTCACATATGGTCAGCTATTTGTTGCCCTGTCATAGGTTACTAATGTATTTAACTTGATTGTTCACTTTGATTACTCTCAACATCAGGGACATGTTATGAAATTGTATATGATGAAGTATTACTTCCCTATTCTTCTGATAATTTATTTCTTTTAATATATTTTTATCTTTACAACTATTTATAATATTTATAAATTTTATTTTCTATTTTTATAAAGAAATAGTTAATATTATGTAATAAAAATTATTATTACTATTTCACACTAAAAAATCAATATATATTTTTAAAGTTGAAGTATATTAAGTTAATTGCTTAGATTTAAAAATGTTTTGGTTGAGCTAACATAGATCATAAATGTGCCGCCCTTTTAATACAATTACAGAAATATTTTTCTATTTGAGTTATTTGCTTTTTATTAAAGATGAGGCAAAGAGTGAAGTGGTGGCACAGCTTTAGCTGTGTCAGTGTAAGCTTGTCTTCAGCAGCTACAGCTAGGTATTGAGATTTGCATGCATTTTTTGGGGTAACCACTTTAAGCTCAGGGTGCTGTTTTGGGGGGGGGGTTTGGGTTTTTTCATTTTTGGTTTATGATGTCAAAAATCATTTTGCTTTTGGCAATGCTAACACCAAAGTATAGGCAATCAGGTTGCTTAAAGCTAGTTTTTTTGACCCCCAAGTTTAATTTGTAGTGAATCAAAAAGCTTTAAACTCACTTTACAACCCCCACCTCAATGGTGAGCATGCCTTTGAAGATATTCAGGTTATTTATAAAATTATATATATAAACTTGATTCTCAATATAAATATATTATCTGATTTTCCAATAAATATACATGAATGATACTGCCTATCAGAATAAGATCTATTTTACTTATAATCATATATGAATTTATTTGAGGTGGGCCAACCTTAAGACAAATATACCACACTGAGAAAGTTTCTAGCCAGTACAGGTTTTGAACTCAAAACCTGCACTAGGGGTGGAAGCAGTTTTACTTGGCTCAGCTAACCACCCTTTATAATTATTTATAAAAAGATTCCAAATTGTAAAAATGGCTCTTTAAGTTTCCGATAATCATGAATAAAAATAACTACAATTTATTTAATTTATATATAAAAATAAGATATAAGATTTATTTTATTTTTATATATATGCTAGATTCTCCACATACCTTTTTGATGCAATACCATATCTTTACTAGCTTTCTGACCCCCAAGTTTAATTTCAGCAAATGTGAGAGCTGAAACTAGCTTTTCTACCCCACACTGAGGTGACAGTTACTTTGGAGATAATCAGAGAAATTAATGAGATCAAATACAAAATCTATTCTCTGATTCTCCAAGTTATTTTAATTACTATATATAAAGATTTGATGCTAAAGCTTTCATTTCTATAAAACTTGACTGCAAAAGCTCCAACCAATAAAACTACTTTTAAATTAAGCGTTACTGATAAGCTTGATGTAAGCTATTGTTGGGAATTAATTTTTTAAAGCTTTTTTGTTAATGGGAATGCATAAATAGCTATCAAATTTTTAGGTAAATTATAACAATAAATATAAACCTAGGTATTAGAATAAGATTTCAAAATATAGATTACATAGTTTTTATTAGTAGTTTTTAGGGACAACACACCCACTTAAACCTCAGAATATTAAATCATTGCAAAAGTAAGCATTTTTTGGTTTTGGTTAATATGATTTAAGAAAAAGATTCTCTAATTAGTTGTTTTCATTATCCTCACTCAAAATCCATATTTACTATTTTATTTTGCAAAGGTTAAAACTTTTTAGTTGTTAGTTTTTATAAATTTAGTAAATAAGATTCTCCAGATAGAGATTTTATTATTCTCACTTAATTTGTAGAATTATAATTTTAATGTAAAGGTAATCACTTTTTAGTTTATAGTTATTTAAGATTTAGGAAAAGCATTCACTATATTGTTGTTTTGATTATCTCTGTTTAAATTGCAGAATTGTAATTCTAATGCAAAGGTAAGCCTTTTTTAGTTTTTAATTATTTAAGCTTTAGAAAAATTTTTACTAGATTGTTGTTTCCATTATTAGTGCTTAAGTTGCATATTTATAATTTTATTGCATAACTAGGCACATTAAGAGTTTTTGGTTATTTAGGATTTAGGAAAACTTTTCACTAGATAGAGAATTTTATTATTCTTGCTTAAATTGCAGAATTATATTTTCAATACAAAGTTAAGCTTTTTAATAGTTTTTGATTATTTAGGAAAAATATTCTCTAAATAGTTTGTTTTTATTAGTTTAACAGTAAAAGTAAGCTTAGCTAATAGTTTTTAAAATTTTAATCCCAGCATGACTTGCTTAAAATTGAGGAATGCTATTGCACTCATTTAGAGGTAAGCTTTTTATTAGGTTTGCTTATTAACGTGATTACATCTTTAAATTTGCTTCCATATTGGGACTCAATTCAGAAAACTAATGATAACAAAATTGGGGGATACAGTTTGGTGTTGCAGCTACATATCTATCATCTACATCCAAAATTTAATTACACCTCTTGATAGCTAAAATATCAAAGAATTCTTTTATATATATATAGATTAGGTAGCATTTTAGTTGTGGTGGTTTAGGAAATCATCTTATATTTAGATCATTATAAATGCATGTTATCAACACCATCTCCTAGACTATTTACCAATCTCAGATAAACTTGACACAAATATTTTATGAAATATATATATATTAAATTGTTCAGTTGACTTGATTAGTCCAATGTTTCAGGTATAAGGTTGCCAGTTTTTACTTATAGTTTTTATATAGTTGATATTATCAGTCAATTATAAAGCAAACTTTCAGATAACTAACTATAATACCTCATTTTACTTATTTGGTTGATTTAATTGGTCAATTTATACTAAATATACTAATCACCATCTACAATAAAATCATTTTAGCTCTTTAATTTAATTGGTCAATTTATACTAAATTTACTGATCACCATCTATACTAATTCATTTTAAATTTAGTTGATTTAATTGGTCAATCTATACTAAATTTACTGATTGCCATTGACAATAATCCATTATAAATCTAGTTGATATTATTGGTCAACCTATGCAAAAACTATCCACACCTATAGTAATTTAGGCTCATTAGTTTATGATCTCATACTTTGAACTTAATAACCAGCCCTAGGACACATGTCATGTCAAAAATTAAAATAAATAATGCAATGTTGGCCTATACTCGTCAAAAAGCCAGATAAAATATAGAGATCTTATATGTTTGGAAAGGGCTTCTCAAGAGCAATCCAGTGATACCCATAAAACACCATATTAAAGATTGAAGCAGTGCTAGGAATGTAAAAGAATGAAGGCATCCAGTGATACCCATAAAACACCATATGACAGAGTGAAGTGGCGCCAGGTTCATGAAAGAATGAAGGCGGTGAGTGGATCAACAATGTTGCTAGTACATCTGTAGCTGGGGCGGCTGAGCCTATGCAAGTGGATGATGTAATCACTTCTATATCAAAGCTGGACTGTATAGACATAGATTGTGTGTGATTGCCAATTATGAAGACACATTAGGCAGCAGCTGGTGCACATTTCACTAATACATTTGTCAACAATCCATTCAGACATAAGTTGATGTGTGTGACTGTCTATGGTTTCTGCACCCATTGAAGCCACCAAATGAAAAACATTTACCGCTGCTTAGTAATACTTTCCCAGAAGAGGCAGTGGATGACTTTAAACTGTGTGGTACATGTAGGAAATCACTGGACTCAGATAAAGTGCCCAAATTGTCACATTCAAATAGAATTGTATATCCACCTAAGCAACATAGATTGCCTGCATTGAATCCAATCAGTGCACATATAGTATCACCACATCTGCCATTCATGCAGATATGTCAGTTGCATTATAATGGCAGCTACAGCATCATCAGATAAGTCATTAATGTACCCATCAATGTGGACACAATGGTGCAACAGCTACCACATCAATTGGATGATGATCAGGCGTTCAATGTCAACATCAAGAAGAACATGATACATAAATCTAAGTATCTGAGTGATGTGGTCAAAAAGTCAGTGGTAAAAGCTTGGTTACTATTCTTACTTGGTCAACCATTGTATAAGCATTACAAGATCACAGTAAACTGGGATTTGTTTAATGCTAACATAGTAACTAGTTGTGTGGCAGCCAACGCCACCGGTGACAATCTGATTGAGTATCTACAGTGCAACAGCAGTGCACCAGAGTCAGAGGTTCTACTTGCAAGGCAGCACACTATGCTGTGGAATGAGGAAAATTGTCTTGACATTGCTCTGGGCCAGCATTCAAAACTGCTGAACATTATTTATGACATTTATACCAAAGAACTATTGTTCCCTGCGATATACTACAGTACTAGCAAGCAGTTCAACTTGGATGTGCGCATTACTCCATTCATGATTGCAACAAGTGAGATACAAAGAAGTGATCACCGCGATGTCACACCTGAGCACATTTTATACATGGCCATGAAAACTATTCAACTGCGTGTCATCAAAGGAATATACATCATGTTTTGATGCATATGACAGACTGCTAATATCACATTCAAAATGCTGGAAGATTGTACATTCCTCAATGAGTGTGAAGATAAGAACCTTGCATTTCTCAAATCTTTACCAAATTCTGTGCAGTAATGGATGGATCACAAAAAGGATCTTTTCACAATGATATGCCAGCTGGGCAAGCCATTGATGTTCCTTACACTGAGTGCCAATGATATACATTGGCTGAATCTTCTCAAGATACTGCATTAGTTGAGTGATGCATTTACTGATGTAAGCATAACTGATCCACTAGTAAATTTTACTTAATCTATGTGCAGTTACTTGGTCAACAAAGATCCTGTTACATGTCGCATGTATTTCAATAAATTGGTAAACTGTGTGATGGCGTTGCTGCAAGCCAAGGGTAAGATGAATCCCTTTGGCAAGTATCATTTTGTGGACTTCTTTAAATGAATGGAATTACAACACCATGGCAGTCCGCATGTGCACATCTTTTTGTGGCTCAATTGTGACTGTCGCGAGCCCATGTCCAAAAGTATGCCAAATACCATTCAACTGGTCACTGATCTGTGTCCTGTTAGTCATGATGACTTGTCAGGTGATCAGTACAAAATCAAGTTCACCACCATAATTTACTTGTACCAAATGAGGTGAAACAACATGCCACTTCAATATACCCTACTTGCCAATGAGTGAGACATGAGTGATATTGCTAATGTCAAAAGATGACATTCATTGCAGCAGTTTCCAACTAAAGGCAGCTAAACTGCGCAAGCTACTAGAGGATAAACATTATGACACACTTGGTGAGTTCTATATTAACAATAATATAACAAAGGCACAGTACTTGGATATAATCTGATCTACGTTACATTGGCCAACGTTGATGTTTAAATGTGACTTCACAGAGATTTATACCAACACTTTTAATCCATGGATTGCACAAACATTGGGCTCTAATAGCGACTTGCAGTTCATACTTGAAGAGTACAGCTGTGCGGCTTATGTAGTTAAGTACTGTTAATAAGTCAAATTGAGGCATTAACCATCTACATCATGAGCTAATGAAGTTACACAATGAATACCTGGAGAAAGAATATCTACAGTTGTTGAAACAACTCAGCTTAAAGTTACTCAACATAGTTGAGATGTCATCACAAGAGGCTTCCTGGTACTTGCTTTGCCAAAAAATGAGTATAGCCAGTGTTGACGTTGTTTACATTTCTACTGTTTGGCCACATGAGAGACAGAAGGCTCACAAGCATAAGGCTGTGATGGACAGAGAATGGTTAGACGAGAAAAGCACTGACATCTGGACCAAAACAATGATTCAGTGTTATGAGGATAGGCCCATGGAGTTAGAGTCAATATTTTTGTCTGACTTTGTTGCTTGGTATATAGCTGTCAGTAATAAAAAGAGAAAACATCAAGGTAACGACAATAATGAAGAGTGCAGTAAAGATGACAAGGATGACACAGAGGATGTTAATGCACATTCATTTACATACCATAAAAGAGACCGTTGTAGGGTTATATGCTACAGATCGTATGAGACCCATGATATTGTGAACCACAAATGAGAGATGGTCACGTTATATCTACCGTTTCGCTGTGAGGCAGCTGACATAATTGACCACAATGCATTTATGGAGACTTATGATGCCAGAGAGGCCAAGATCATGGAGAAATGCAAACAATACAAATTGAGCATTAATATCAAATGTGTGGTTGAGTAACTGCGGCAGACGCTTGAACAGTTTGATGATGAAGATCCATTGGGTGCCTGCAATCAGTGCATGAGTTTATGAAAATTATAGTACAGCAAGGCGGTGTAGAGAATGCAGATGATTTTGATGCTGCAACTATGGTGGCATCCATGTCTGCAGTTTGCCACAATTAAATGCAATGGCCAAAGCTGACTTCTGTCACATGATGCGTAGCACTAACTCCAGTCAATGAGAGATACTTCTGGAGGCAATACATTGCTTAAACACACTCAACTTGGAACCAATACTGGTTTTCTTCACTGGCCCTGCTGGTAGCGGTAAGATCTATATGCTGAAACTCGCAATGGAAATATACAATTGCTTCACAGTGCAACACAACTACTTGACCAACATGTTTGTAGAGTGTGCCTCCACCAGCAAAGCCGCCATCAATATCCAAGATGTAACCATGAATTCTGCTTTCAAAATTACACAATCGCGTCAGACTGGCACAATGTCACAAGAGATTCTGCAAAATTACAGAAATATATTTGCCAGTGTAAAATGCATGATAATCGATGAGGTTATCATGATTGGATCAGATGTGTTACATAAGATCAACTTACATCTACAGGAGATCACCGGTGTGCATGATCAACTGTTTGGCGACATGAAAGTTTTCTTCTGCGGTGACTTTTACCAACTGCCACCAGTTAACACTACATCCATTTATTGAGCACACACAACATGATCGGTGGTGCCACACTCTGACAATTGTTAAACTACTATACACTACAGCAAGTAATGCGGCAAAGCAACGCTACATTCTTTGCCATACTTATTAAAGTTGGCAATGGAGAGTGACATGATGTTGATGAAATTAAACTCATTGAGTCACAATTAAGAAACCAAAAGTGGTGCAATGCAAACTTGATTGGCGTTGTGCATATGTATTATCAAAATCACATCGTGGACTCATACAACAGCAGTGCTATTGTGACAGAGATATACAACGTCACCAAAGACACTTTGATCAGCTACTAGAATCACACCAAAGCTGTTACAGCCTGGCAAAAACTTCACAAAATGATTGTTGTTGAATTGGGTGGACTGCCTTATAAGATCCCACTTGCAGTGGGTTACCCTTACATGATTATACAAACATTGATGTTGAGGATGGCATAGTGAACGGCACTATTGGTGGTTAAAGAATATAGATCTGCTCAGTGAAGATGAGCACTTTGCGGAGTTAGAGGCACAGAATGAACCGTCAACATCTGTGGCCACACACAAATAGTGACTCAGACTATGGATTGAATTCCTGCTCGAGATGATGGGCCAGCGATGTCAACTTAAAGCTAAGCCACATGTAATCTGCAAGCATGAGGTTCTCGACTTCAAGTGGACATCAATAACAACGCGCAGTGCCAAAATACTTCTTGGTCCAACAACCAAATGCCGCCAAATGCAGTTTCCCATCATGATGACATGTGTAATCATAATACACAAATTTCAAAAAGACACTTTTGATACATCGATGAATCTCCCCCTCGGGTTGGGACCATCTAGTACTAAAAAAAGACACTTTTGATCAAATCATGTTTCAATATGACAAATTGCAGCAAAACCAACTAGTTTATATGGCTTTGAGTCACGTCACATCATTAGATGGCCTTTGTATTATCAAAGCCTGAAACGATTTCAAGTTTTATCATGGATTTGGTCAGGCGTCTCCTATAGTTAGAGAGATATGAGATGAGTACCAGCGACTGGCCCAACATTCATTGCTGACACTAGTTGCACAAGTAAAAAAGTTTTGTGATTATGTTCCTGATCAGCGTTGTCTTATACTTATCACTGCCATTAATGCACAAAGCTTGGTTGTGCACTCATAAGAAATCTCTACCAATTCAATCATCAACTGATCTGATTACTTGGCAGTTAGCAAGATGCGGATGGAAGATTTCAAGCCGGTGCTTGTGCCTGGCTTTGATCTGAGATCATATTGTAACACCGCTAAGCACAGAAAAATTGCAACTGCATCATCAGTGGTGGTATCATCATCAAGTTGCATAGCTGGTGGAGTTGCCATATAATGCAACATCAATAGCTTCACTGATTGTAACAAAGTTAACATTGACATTTCTGAGATGAATTTGCAGATCAAAGACCCAAAGGTTGGTGATGTCTATCTAGTAAACGTAACAGTCAATAGCATCTTCAAATTCATACTCGGGTGTTGTACATCCATACGGGCAAAGTGTTAGCAGAAATTAAGCTCTTATGTTACAATCACTGTTAAAGTATTCTAAAAACATTGGTAAGATTATACTCGAATATGCCCTCGGGTTGGGACCATCTAGTACTAAAAAAATTATACTCGAATATGAGCCAGATCTCACTACACCAATCATGATGGTTGGAGACTTTAATGTTAATGTCTCGCAAGACCACTCGTTGCCTGACTTCATGCTCAGTGAGTAAATTTTGTCTTACATCAAAATTCTCCAACAACGCTAGGTAGTACATGTATTGATTTAACATTTACCAGAAATCTCGATGTATACTGTATGCCATTTATTTTGTACTTTTCATATCATAATCCTATCATTAATAAAGTTATAACACAGTAAATATTCGTTTACTTGATTTCTTTCCTGACCTCTACCGCTGCCTCCCCGAGTTCGATCCCGGTAGTGAACTTTGGGTAGGGGACGATTATGACTATGTTGGCGTTGCGCACCAGTGCCCCGAACCGAGATAGCGAATAGCAAAGGCGGTCCATGGAGTTCCTGGCCTATCATACGCCGCGCATGGAGGTTTTCCGGGTTTTATCCTCCTTTCCCATTTTCTTCACTTCCCCTCATCGGTGCGGTATCGTCCCCAGGTCGGCCCACCTCGAATAAAATTTGATTTCTTTCCTGAACCCAACAAAAGGAAAATGTTGCCATCACAAATAAAACATAGAAATCTGAAGGACTTCTTAGTGTTCAAAAATGATTGTGAAATACATTTATCTCAAAGAAAATATTAACCGTTATGTATATGTATTCACATAAAACACATGGCCATGTCTACAACACAGCCACACCCCAAATTTTTTTTACTATCTATAGCTATTAATTTAGTAAATTGATAAGTTTGTTTCCAGTATGATCATCTGTGATCTTACTGTTATTGTTATATTTAAGGTAAGTATTTGATTATCATACTTATTTTTTACTATATGTTTGTTGCCAGTATGATAAAATTTAATCATCTGAAATGATTGCAAATATGCTTTTAAGGTGAGTTTTGCTTCTTATTTGGTAATATTTTTAGTAATTTTATTAGTTTTGATGTCAGCATAAACTATTGTAATTTCTATATTTACTAACATCATAAAGGTAAGTTTTTAATATTTTTTCTCTAACGTAAAGTACTCACCTTGTTGCTTTTGATTTCACCATAAGTTGTTACCATCTTAAATATTTGCTAATATCATTTTCAAGGTAAGATTTAGTCTTTTCTACTTCATTTACTATAGTATTATAATATATGCATTGCTTATTTTGAGCAGTGATAGATTGGTGGTATATTAAATTAAGCTTGGTTTTCTCCAAGCTTTAATATTTTTCCAATATAATCAGTATCAATGATTATAATTTTTAGAGAATATTGCTTTTATTTTAATATGACTATATTAAATTGTTTGCTATATTAATGGTTGACTTATCAATATATTTATTAATTAATTTCTACTATACTTAACCTAAAATAACTAACTTTGAATAATTATATTTTTGATCTGCACTAAAGCACTTGGTCTTATTGATATACTTGTTTTGCTTAAGTTTGTGAGCTTAATTATATTATAGAGTTCTAATCTGAAGTTATACTACTATTTCTGCAGCTACAAGGGCAACACCAAAGCTGTTAGTCCAAGTGGCACAAATGATAGTTTTATAGTCTTATACCATACTATAATTAGTATTTTGAACCTTACAGTATTACTCAGAGTTATGTTTTAATAGTAATAATTAGCTCACAGGGCATGAGGGTAACAGCAAAGCTGTTAGTCTGAGTAGCACAAATGATAGTTTTATGGTATTATACCATACTATCATAAGCATTTTGAACCTTAGAGTATTGCTCAGAGTTATATTCTGGTAATAAATTATCTTACAGGCCATGAGAGCAACATCATAGCTGTTAGTCAAAGTGGCACAAATGATAGTTTTATGGTGTTATACAATACTATCTTTAGTGTTTTGAGCCTTAGAGCTTTGCCCAGAAGTTAATTTTTAATGGTAATAAATTATCTTATAGGCCAAAAGGGCAATAACAAAGCTGTTAGTCTGAGTGAGACAAATGATAGTTTTTTCAAAGGTAAATTGGTCTTAGAGCATAGTGGAGGCACATCTCTAAGGCTGTGCTGGTGCAAGCTCATCCTTTAACACCCTGGGCTAGGTTGTTATGTGCATGTTTTGTTGGGGTAACTACTTTAAGCTCAGGTGCTGTTTTTTTGGGGGGGGGGGGGTTTATCACTTTTTGTTTAAGTTTATGATCTCATAAATTAGTTTTCTAAGTTGATTCTAACCCCAAATTTAGGCAATCAGGTTGCTTAAATGTAATTTTTTGACCCCTAAGTTTATTTTGCAGCAAATCAGAAAGCTCTAATCTAGCTTTACTACCTACACCCTAAGTAGCAGCCTCATGGAGGTATATAAAGTAGTTATAAAATTAACAAATAAATTATTTATCCAATTCTTTAATATTATAGAAAATTATTTAGAAAGATGATTTGGCACCAGATAAGTCAAATCTAATCTTTGATATACATAGTTATATAAAACTAATGACAAATTATAACCAATCAAATTAAATCTAATTTAAGCTCCACTGATGAGCTTGACTTAAGTTATAGTTTTGAATTCCTTCTTTAAGGCTTTTAACAATGGCAACACATAATACTTATGCATTTTTTAGTAAGTTATTCCAACTTTAGATTTAACCTAAGTATTTTACTATAGCAAATATTTAAAAACATTAATTTATTTTGTGATAATACCCTCACTTAAATTGAGAAGTACAACGTCAATAAAATGGTAAGTACTCTATAATTTTAAGTTATTTAAGATCTAGAAAAAAATTTACTAGATTACTGTTTTGATTATCACACCTAAATTGCAAATTTGTAATTCTAATGCAAAGGTAAGCCTTTTTTAGTCTTTGATTATTCAGGATCTGAAAAAGCATTTACTAAATTGTTGTTTCTATTATCTATGCTTAAATTGCAGATTTATGTTTTATTGCATAACTAGGCACATTAAGAGTTTTTGGTTATTTAGGATTTAGGAAAAACTTTCATTAGACATATATTTTATTATACTCACTTAAATTGCAGAATTATAATTTCAACACAAAGGTAAGCATTCTAATAGTTTGGTCATTTGTGAAATGTATTCAATAAATATTTGTTTTTATTAGTTTAACAGTAAAAGTAAGCTTAGCTAATAGTTTTATAGATTATTGATCCCAGCATGACATTTTTAAATTTGAAGTGTGCTATTGAGCTCATTTAAAGGTAAGCTTCTTATTAGTTTTACTTATTTTTTACTATCTATAGCAATTAATTTATTAAAGCTATTCAAAGTTTGTTTCCAGTATGACATCTGAGAACTGATTTGCTTATTGTTATAATCAAGGTAATATTTTGATGATTATACTTATTTTTCATTAGATGGTTATTTCTAGTATGATCATCTGCAATCATCTGAAATGATTGAAAACATTTTTTTAAGGTGAGTTTTGCTTCTTATTTGGTAATATTTTTAGTAATTTTGTTGATTTTTATTTAAGCATATACTATTGTAATTTTCTATGTTTACTAACATCATCAGGGTAAGTTTTTAATATTTTTATTTGATCTAATATAAAGTAGTAGTTTTGTTGATTTTGATTTCACCAAAAGTTGTTACCACCCTAAATAATTGCTAATATCATTTTCAAGGTAAGTTAACATTTTTTTCTAAATGATCTAAGATAAATATATTAATATATGTATTGCTTATTTTGAGCAGTGATATATTGGTGGTAGATTAAATTTAACTTAGCTTTATCCAGGCTTTAATATTTTAACAATTTATTCATTATTATTAATTTTAAATTTTGTATAATATTGTCTTTATTCTAGATGGCTATGTTAAAATGTTTGCTCCTTTAATAATTGGCTTATCATGATATCTAAGTCTTTATTTTCTATTATATATCACCTAAATTAAATAATCTTGAATAGCTATATTTTAATCTGAACTAAAACACTTAGTCTTCTGCTTATACTCAGTTTGTTTAAGTTTGTGAGCTTAATTATATTATGGTGTTCTTATTTTGAGTTATACTACTATTTCTGCAGCCACAAGGGCAACAGTAAAGCTGTTAGTCTGAGTGGCACAAAGGGCAGATTTTATAGTATCATACCATACTATAATAAGTATTTTGGACCTTAAAGCATTGCTCAGAGTTATGTTTTAATAGTAATAAGTTGGCTCACAGGCCATGAGGGTAACATCATAGCTGTTAGACCAAGTGGCACAAATGATAGTTTTATGGCATTATACCATACTATCATAAGCATTTTGAACCTTAAAGCATTGCCCAGAGATATACTATAATATTAATAAGGTAGCTCACAGAGAATGAGGGAAACAGTGAAGTTGTTAATCTGAGTGGGAAAAATGATTGATTTTTAAAGATAAATGGGGCTCAGAGCATAGCAGAGGCACAGCCCTAAGGCTGTGCCAATGCAAGCTCATCTTCAACTCTCACAGCTAAGTCATGAGATTTTTGTGCCTCTTTGTGGGTTCACCCTTTTATGCTTGGGGTGCTGTTTAGGGGGTTTGGGGCCTCTCAAATTGAATTATGATGTCATATTTTGATTTGCTAATAGTGACACTAAGCTTAATTTGTTTGATGATTTTTGTGTTTTGAATTAATTTAAATTGTCTTTTAATATAGCATGATTCAGTGGTTTGAATCAATGGTGATTTGAAGCCTAAACTGATCCCAATCAGATTTTTAGATTTTAATAGTATGGCAAATTAGCCTTCATATATATAGCTTTTCTTCCCCCACCCTGAGGTAGCAGCTAATTGATGATGTTCAGAGTATATTAAAATTTAGATTCAGATAGATTCTCCAATCTACAATAATAATAATTTAGTTTGATGTACCAATTGAGTAAACATTTTTATATAATACTTTAAATTTCCCCTCATTATACAAATCTAGATCAAATTACCCTAATCTAATTTTAGAAAAAATATATAAAGTTTTGGTCTGCTCTTACTACTTAATCTGATAATTAGAATATTTTTGTAATGATTATATGAATACAGCTAAATAGATTTTTTATGATACTAAAGCTATGTATTTATCAATTTGATTTAAATCATAATATTTTTAAATTTTGATCTATAATATATATGCAGCTTTTTGGATAGACCTTTTTAGTATATCAATAGTATAAATTTGAATTACCACTAATAACCTAATCTGATTTCAGAATATTTTGATTTTGATCCATATTAGATGCAACCAAATAAATTTAACTTTTTTATATTACCTTAAGCTCTAATTTTACCAACTAAAACTAAAATTTTAGATTGCTTTGAGATTTGATCTATATCATATAAAGGTAATTGAAGTATAGTTTGCTATATCTAACTTTAAGTTACTTATATATTTATATTCTTTATATAAAATTGATCTGTCTTGAATGTATCCAATTGGATAGACATTTCAGCGACAATCTACTAAGGTTGATTAGCTATATTTTAAGCTAAATTAGGAAGATAGCTATTTAAGCTCACCTCAGTTTGAGCCTCTTGGTACTAGCTAAATTGAGTCAGGTTTTTAACTTGTTATATCAAGAGTTGATCACGTAAATAAAGCTAGCTAAATTCTAAGCTTAATTAGGCAAGAATTATATAAATAAAACTATCTATATTTTAAACCAAATCAGGAAGCTAATTATTCAAGCTCACTTCAGTTTGAGCCTCTTGGTACTAGCTAAATTGAGCCAGGGTTTTAACTTGTCATATCAAGAGTTGATCATGTAAATAGAGCTAGCTAAATTCTAAGCTTAATTAGGAAAGAATTATATAAATAAAACTAGCTATATTCTAAGCCAAATCAGGAAGCTAATTATTCAAGCTCACTTCAGTTTGAGCCTCTTGGTACTAGCTAAAGTCAAGTCAGTTTTTTGTTTTACTTATCTTAAGATTTATATTGCTTAAATAGAAAGTAAATTATATATCTTATTTAAAGTATTCTAACAACTTAAACTAATAGATTTATTGTTCTGTTACAACATTAAAAGTAAAGGTAAGTATAATTTTTAGTTTGTATAGCTTTAGAGTTCTTAACTTCTTTATCATTTAAATTTGCCTATCCTTTAAAAAATATTCAGCCATTTTTTAAAGTTTAACTATTAAATTGAGGTGATTATATCAAACTTAGGCTTATATCACTTTTTGCTTTTGTTTTGTATTTTCTACTCTATAACATTGCTTAAAATGAGTTATCTTCAGATAATCTTTGGTAATGAGGAAAATTTCAGCTCAAGGCTGGACATATTAGTTAAAGTTTTTATTATAAAAAAGTAATTATATACTTTTGTCAAACATATAGTTATTTTGAGGATAGAATCCTATTGAATTTCCTAACTAGGCAATTAAAATCTATAGAAGAATGTATAACCATTCTAAGCTCTTTATATTAATTAAATATGCTATAGTATTTAAGGGTTTAAAGTTAAGTTATAGCCTTTAATTATCAGGCTAAAAACAATGCCTTTTGTATATAGTTCTAAAAACTTTATATATTTATTATCTATAGATAGTGATATAGAAAGATTATTGGCTGAATATTCAAGGTGGAGGTAATCTAATTAATTATATAGTTAAGAGTTTTTCTAGCTTCCACCAGAGTTAAAGCTTTGATGATTTTATTTTTTTACTTTGGTATCAAAGTTGGTTATTAGTTCCTCAATAGGTTCAGCTATGCTATTTTTAATGAACATGATATTGGTAAATCCAATTAAAGATAGTTTTATGTTAATTTAAATTTATCAAATAATTTTGATAGCTCTATGGAAGTGGAGCTATTTTTTAATATCAAATGCTTTTGGCTCCAGTAAGAGGTGGAACTGTCATTTTAAAACAATTGAATTGTTTAGCTCCAGTAGGGGGCAGAGCTATACATTTTTTCACAGGGAAAATAAATTATATGGCTTCAGTGGTACATGAGCTATGGCATTTTTAAGATAAATATTTGTTTAGCTCCAGTAGAAGGTAGTTAAGATATTTTTTAAGTTAATAAATTGTTTGCTTCCAATAGGAGGTAAAACTATGTCATTTTTTAAGACAATTAAATTATTTAGCTCCAGTAGGAGGCAGAACTATGCATGTTTTTTGCAAGGCAAATAAATTATATCCTCCGGTAGAGGAAGAGCTATATATTTTTAAGACAAATATTTTGTTTATTTCAGTAGGAAGTGAAATTATACTATTTTTCCCTAAGATAATCCAGTTTGGCTTCAGTAGGTAGCAGAGCTATGCCATTTTTTTAAGACAATTTATTGTTTAGCTCCAGTAGGAGGTAGAGCTATATATTTTTCTTTCACAAAATAATAATATCCTCTAGTAGGAGAATGACTATACATTATTAAGGCAAATATTTGGTTATTCCAATAGAAAGTTAAGTCATGCTATTTTTTCATTAAGACAATATTCCTGTTTGGCTCCAGTAGGAAGCTAAGCTATGTTATTTTTTCTTAAGACAGTTTATTTATTCAGCTCCAGTAAGAGGTAGATCTATGCTATTTTTTCTTGATAAATTAATTGTTTGACTTTAGTAGGAAGAAGTGCTATACCATTTTTTAAGTTAAGTAAATTAATTTAGCTTCAGTTAAAAGTGAAGCTATATTTTATTTTATAGCAATTTTATTAGCCAGTAGAAGGCAAAGCTATGCTTTTTTACTTTTTAAGGTAGATGCTTTAGGTAGACTCAGTGTAAATTTGAACCATACCATTCTTAAGCAAAATTATTATTTAGCTTCATTATGAGATGAGATTTGCTATTTTTTAGAGGGGAAACTCTGGGAAGCTTATATAATAGTAGAGAAAGTTTTAAGTTTAACTTAAATACATCTAATGTATTAGTTCTGTAATAAATGAATTTATAACTTTATATTATAGTGGGTATATTTTTGTAAGGTTTTTAAAATGCAAAGATATAATAGTTTACCTAATGGCAACCAGATTGTTAATTTTATAGAGATGGTGGTATGATATTTTCAATTATATAGATTATAAAATTTGCTATCTTTTATAGAAGTTAGAGCTAAAATTACTTATTAGATAGAGAGTATGCATACTATAAGAAAATGGAATTTAAAAATTAAATATAAAAAGATATAGTTAGGAAAGTTTAATAAAATACTTTGTACACAATTTCAGGTTTATATTATTATAAAATTATATGATGCTTATACTAAATTTAGTAGTTTATATATAACATAAAGTATGCAAATTTTGCTTATTTATATCTAAAATAATAAATAGTATGCTATCTCTTTATAATTAGTGACATCTTATTTTAGTTGGTATTATACAGTTAAAACTAATTTTTGGTATTAAATTTTTATTAATTTTTGTACTGTTTTTATATGCTTTTTTAATTTGATAGAAAATGGTATCCTATTATTTTATAACTAATTTTCATGACTAGTATTTTAATACTTTAATAGTAGTTATAAAGTGAATTAAATTCTATTACATAAAAATAGATGGTGGGTTCTGAATAAAAGTTAATGTATCTATATACTATAAAGTTACATTTAAATTATTATAATGGCAATAGTTTTAATAAAACTTATAATGCCTTCTAAATATATTAAATAAGATATTAATAAATAAAAAAAGATGTCTGAAAAGGGGAATAAAAAGAAGTTTTAATACCTCAAAACTTTCTGAAGAGGGTCTTCAAAGAAATGATGAATTACAAGATCTAGCCCTGCCCCCTAATCTGAGTTTACTTCAGTTTTACCTTCTGTTATTGGTACTGGAGCTCATTTAGTTACTCCTACTTCTATATCTCATGGCATAGGGACATTGAAGCTCATTGGCCTGCACAGCCTCAGTATCAGCCTTATGTTGCACCTAGGCCATATATTGAGATGAATGAGATATTAGAGCGCATGCCAGGTAGACCTACTTCTGTACTATATGATCTTGAGAGCTCTGAAGTACAAAGGGCTTCACAGCCTCAGCCACAGCCTTATATTCCCCTAGAGCTTATATTGAGATGAGTGAAATATTAGAGCGTATACCTAATATTCCCTCAACAATGTGGCAACCTGCTCATTATGAAATACCAGGCTTACCTTTCCCTACACCTCTTCAAATACATCCCTTAGATCCTCAGTTTCAATTTGTGCTCCCATTTCCCTGAATACCTTTTTTCATTGCATCATTAGCTCTATATCAATCAGCTCAAGATTTTAGCTTAATTGCCTTAATACCAATTATATACCTACCTTCACAGGTAGCAGCTTTGATATCTGAGCTAATATCTAACCATATAGAATCTGCCTTAGATAGACCTTTATTTTTCCCTACCTCTAGCACAGAAAGCCCTTCACTTATCATGTGCAAAAACTGTTTACTTTTTTTTACTATAGACCAATTTAAAAGTGAGAGAAGGAGTACAAATACAGTTGTATGCCTTAAATGTCATCAGTATAGACAAAAATTCTCAGGCTATAAGATCCTGACAAATAATAGATAAAAAATTAATGCCAATTTTAAGTTAACTAATATATAAATAGAAAGAGTGCAAGAGGTTCCTATAGTAAAACCATTTTGGATTTTCTATAACCAGGCTAGCTGGGTTCTACTTAATTTTGAACGTATGAATTAGCAGTGTAAAAAATACCATGTAATGCATTGGGCATGTAAAGGTAGATGTCAGTTGGTACTACATCACGTCATCTTATAGACAACAGTTGTTGTGAAAATAGTTCATACAGTTAGACCCATTCCCTCACCCCCCACAATTTTTGCAAAAACAGTAAAGTGGTAGCTGACTTTAAAAAAAGTTTCTTACTCATATTCGCTAATATAATGCTGCTCTTGCATTTACCTCTTTTATTACTGAGACTGATACTCACCTAGGTCAAGATGCACAATTTGTTCCTTTTCAAATTCATGGTGAGCTGTACCATATGCAAGGCCCCTTCATGCACAAATTCCTTTTCAAAATGTATATACTCAAGTATACTTATATGACCCTCAGGAGGCACATGAGCATCATATGAGCTGAAATATAAATTTGGATGAAACTTTGATGCATAATCCTGAGAATATACTTCATGAAGTCAATCTATATATAAATCTCTATTGCTCTGCTTCAGAAATTATAAATGAATTTGCAGCTCAGCATCCTGAGGGTCTTGCATACCTTCATCCAGATTTAAAATTAGAAACTGAATTTGGGACTGATTGATGGGTGCACAACCTTCATCAAACTGATGAGGTTGCTATACTATTTCCCCAAGCCCCAACAGATCATATTGTTAATATACATAATCGTCGTGATGTTGTACTTTTTAGCCATAATAATTCCATATACTGTATAGACTGTATTCATGCTATGTATATACTCTGTCATAATATATACTATTATCCCTTATGTCACAGAAGGCTTTCACTATGGCCTAACTAAGCTTAATTTAAATGGAGAGACCTCACAGAAAGTAATTTCAATCTGTGAATAAATTCAGTATCATCTTTTTACCCAACCAAATATATCTGTAATAAAATTTAAAGCATAACAGTATACTTCAGCAATTTGTTGTAGATTGTTAGGCTTCAGTTGAATTATAATGACTTGGTGGTTAAAGAATAATTAGCCACTCTTTTGCACTGAATCTTATAATGGACTTCAAGACTACATGGTACAAGATGATGCATATTGTGATGCTCAAAATGTTGGGTAGCGATATCTTTTACCCTCTGGCCATGTTAGCTCCTATTGGTACCTGAATGAGCTTCATCAGGATGTAATGGCTATAGTATGTTATCTGGGAAAGTCAACCCTTTTTATTACCTTTACAGCTAACCCTGACTGGATTAAAATAAAAAAATGAACTTCTTGATGATCAAACTACAATGGACTGTCCAGATGTAGTTGCACATGTCTTTGAGTTAAAGATCAAGGAGTTCATTCAAGATATAAAGAGTGGATGTTTTTTGGACTATTAATGGCATGCAGCAGTAATTGATACTAAAAGCGAGGCTTGCTGTAATGAACGGTAATTATTCATTTGTTGCACTTTGATTCATATACAGATCTTCTGAATCTGATTCAATTTGTTTAAAAAGATTTTTGGTGTTTATCAGGTTTAGGTTCTGGGCTGTGCCTTACCTGAATTATTGATTAGGCTCTTACAAGCCTAATCAATGGCTTGGGTGAGGCTCTGGAAGGGTGACCTTTAAAGTTGATCCCATGAAATTCTGAACTTTGTTCAGAATTCTCTCTCTCTTGATTCCCACTCTCACGTGGGTTTCTCTGGTGGTCTTGGGGCTGCCCTTACCTTATCTTACCTGATGATCCATGCACAACAAGTTTTTGTCACATTAACAAAAACTTGGATTTTGGGCTTGATCTCCCTCAAAAAATCCTGTCTTTAACTTGGTGTGTTTGTGGCATCAGAATATCAGGATCCTGTTTATCTGTGACTCTTTATTCAATAATGATAATATAAGGTTAATTCCAGGGTTTGCAACCTTGCATCCTTATTTTGTCTTTGCCTTGCTTCAAACTTCCCTAACTCCAAGGTTTACTACTTTGATAGTCCATCTTGTGCTGGACATTTGACGTCAATTGCATTGAACCTAAGGCAAGATGGCAATTGGAAACTGGGACGTTTCAGACTGTTACATTATTCTGAATCACATGTGCTGACAACATGCCATCAGATCCCCAGTTTGTCTGACCTCAGTGGTCACATCAGGTACCAGTTGTCATGTAATTAGCACTAGAGGGAGCCAGTGACTGATGGCCAACCCTGGACCTGAAACAATCATCAGTACAAAATTCCAGTGGGGCCTCCCCCACTAGGGATTTGGTTGGCACCAAGGGGGCCTGGCTCAGTAGGATACCTCACCAATGGACAGTCCGTCTGGAAAGGGGACAGCTGTCCAGCCACGCTGGACTGCACACCCCTTCTGCACTTCAGTTGGAGAGAGCGCCTTCCTGGTCAGGATAGGAAGACCATCACCAATTGGGGTATGGGGGCACACCACAGCCAAGCACTGAGCATGCTTCCTTGTGCTGGGTAGATGATTCTGGCAGCCCAGTCCCTTCACTCTTACCATTTATCTTTTTCTGTAAGAGGCCCAGAATTTCTCTGGGCTAATTTTTCCAGGGCTTGAGGCAACTCACCCCAGGAGTCCCTCATGGTGGCAGCCTCCCACTGTAAACCCCTCTTTAATGAAGAACCCTTCTTTAGTGGGGGGTGATGTAATGAATGGTGTTAATCCATTAGTTGCATTTTGATTGAGATTTAGATTTTCTGAATCCAAGTTAATTTGTTTAAAAAGATTTTTGGTGTTTGTCAAGTTCAGGTTCTGGTTTGTGCCTTACCTGAATTATTGA
This sequence comes from Massospora cicadina, assembly GCA_022478985.1. Classification (NCBI taxonomy): domain Eukaryota; kingdom Fungi; phylum Entomophthoromycota; class Entomophthoromycetes; order Entomophthorales; family Entomophthoraceae; genus Massospora; species Massospora cicadina. The sequence goes on from JAKSZP010004497.1 coordinate 50,322, forward strand.
TTAGGCTCTTGCAAGCCTAATCAATAGCTTATGCAAGTCAATAGCTTATGCAAGGCCCTGGAAGGGTAACCTTTAAGGTTGAGCCCACACAATTCCAAAATTTGTTCAGAATTCTCTCTCTACCTCTTGATTCCCACTCTCACATGGTTTCTCTGGTGGCCTTGGGGCTGCCCTTACCTTATTTTATCTGAAGATCCATGCGCAACAAGTTTTTGTCACATTGACAAAAACTTGGGATTTTGGGGCTTGATCTCCCTTAAAAATTCTGTCTTTTACTTGGTGTGTTTGTGGCATCAGATTATTGGGATCCTGTTCGTCCACAACACTTTATTTGATAATAAAATAGGGTTAATTCTGGGGTTTGCAACCTTGCATCCTTATTTCATCTTTGCCTTGCTTTAAATTTCCCTAATTCCGAGGTTTACTACCTTGAGATTCCAGCTCATGCTGGACATTTGACGTCAATTGCGTCAAACCTAAGGTAAGATATAGATCAGAAACTTGAACGTTACTGACCATTACACATGCCTCATTATCAACGTGTTGTCTGGTTAAAAGCTCATGAAAACTTTTACCTTCAACCACACAATATTGATAGTTTATTTGGGCAGAAATTCCTGATCTTAGCCATGGTGGGATATATATAGAACTTAATAATATTATGTCCAAAAGTATGATTCATGGTCCTTGCGGGTTAGAGAACCCAAATGCTCGCTGTATGGAACCTATTGGCAGGGTACAACAATGTAAATATGGATATCCAAAATCCTTTCAATATGAGACATCTGTCCCTGCTGATGGATATCCTAACTATTGCCGTCCTTCTGATATAGCTGCACCATGATCTTCATATGAAGTTAATGGTTATTAGATTGATATCATCTTAGTGGTTCCTTACTCTCCATACTTGACATGGAAATTTAAGGCTCACATCAATGTTGAAATCTGTGTATTTATAAGTGCTATAAAGTATCTGTTAAAGTATTTATCTAAAGGGTAAGTTACAGCAACCTATGGCTTTGGTGAAGATGACCCTTCTATAATTGTACAGAATCACCCTGATGCTGCTTGGAATGAAATCCGTCAATATATTATATGCTCTATATTTCTCCCCAAAGGTTATCTGAGAGCTAATGGAGTTTTCCCATCATTCAATCACTCCTTTTACTTACCATCTTCAGGTATATGCTGAGGATGAAGAACGTTTAACTTTTACAACATACATAAATATCCAAAATTTAGTTGTGGACTGCTGGGATACTATGATAACAGCATGGTCTAAACGTAACTGTAAATATGGAGATGGCCTTCATCTTACATATTGGCAATTTCCTCAATATTTTGTATGGAATAGTAGACAACGCATTTGGATCCACATAAAACTGGTACTGTAATTGGAAGGATGTACTTTTGCAACCCTAACCAGTTTAATCGCTTTTATACTCACCTTCTAACTGCACATACTGATTGTAGAAGCTGGAAAAGGTTGCGTACTACCACCAGAGATAATATTAGTATAGTTTACAATACATAATGAGAAGCATGTGAAGCTTTAGTCCTTCTTATAAGTGATTGCTATTGGCTTGATACATTTGAAGAGGCAGCAATGACTCATTCTAAGCCTCAGCGGCGACATTTATTTGTTATAGCATTAACATCTGGAAATGTTACAAATCCTCTTGACCTATGGAATTATATACGTCATGAAGTATGTGATGATATTCTCCGCTGCATCAATCATATTCAGAATATCCTTGCTCAACTTGAAGATCCATACTTTGATTATGGTTTCTATTTGATCTCAAGGGAGCTATCCTTTTTGGGAGGACGTTATCTCAATTTAACATTCCATCTTATCTCCATAGTTGGGAACAAGATACCCCAATAGCCCCTGCTGTACCATCTGAAAGTACCGCAAATGTGTTACCAGAAGCTATTATAATTAAAGCAATTGAAGCTCCTGCAATTAGCTATGAACCCTCCCTAGAAATTGAGCATATACCATATCAAGATCACCCTACTTTATTGTAAAGTGCTACGCTATTGAGAAGTCAGTTGAACTTTGGGCAATCTAAGGCATTTGAGTATAATGTGCATCAGATTCAGATTGCTCCATGACATGCTCATTTTTTTCTTTAATGGAATGGAGGTACAGGGAAACATATCTTTATAAAGCTTTGGAAGCTTGCTATAGAGAGAGGGGTGATACTGTAATCTGTGTATCCTCAACAGGAATTGCAGCTACCTTTCTTCCTAATGGACCTACAGCACATTTTACCTTTCATGTTCCTCTCACCTTGACTGATGAGTCTATATGCAATATTTCAGCTCAATCTGGTCTTGCTTCCCAACTCCACAGAGCTAAGCTAATTATCTGGGATGAGGCACCAATGCAGCATTGGCAGATTATTATGGAAGTAATCACTCTCTCCAAGATATAATCAACTCTACTTTTTTTGGGCTGCCTGTGATTTTAGGTGGTGAATTTTAAACAGATCCTTCATGTTATTCATCATGGAGGACATGGTCAAATTCTAGATTCATGTATTCAAAAGCTTAGTTTCTAGCCTAAGCTTAAAAATTATTTTTTCTTACTGAAAATATGCACTTGACAGACCAACCTGAAAATAGGGAGTATAATTCTTGGTTACAATCTCTTAGTTACAACCTTCAAAACCATGATTAATAATTATTCACCCTAATAAACGCCAAGTAAAGCATCATCAGTCATTCATTAAGTTTGTTTACCCTCATAGTGAAATTCATCTTATTAAATTGCAAAGTGCTACAACGTTTTTCCAAGAGCGTACAATATTAGTGACAGAAAAAGCAGGCAATGTCATGGTTAAATGATATGATAGTGGTCACCAACCCCAAGGATAAGGCTGGGTGGCAGGAGGCCCAGAAGGTGAAGCTTTAGGACCTCCCTGACCTCAAGCACACAGTAGACCAATGCCGGGTACAAGCCAAATATGCCCAGGTTGGTACCAGTGAGGTGCCTAACGCCCAGCCCCTTGCATCGGCCCAGGCGTTAAAATGGATGAGATATTCAATTAACGCAGATGGTTCATTTTGGTTGATTGAGGAATGGGGGTTCAAAACACATTTCATTTACAAAATTATGCGTTCAGGTAGAGTAAAACTTCAATCAATTACTTGAGTGAAGTCAGTTTCAGTGTATTCAACCAATTTGGACGGAAGTGTTTGCCTATTGGTAAATCAGTGCTTGGGACTGCTTTGTCAAACCCCAAATTACCCCAACAATGTTTAAATTTGATTTTTGTGACCAAAATTCCTTGTTGGTTGACTAAATCCAATAAACTTCCCCATTTTTCCCGTTTTATTTTATGTTATCTATGATGATCCTGTGTGCAGATCTCTTTGAAAGGTCTTGCGCTACATTTACATACCATTTTACATATGATTTGGTTAGCCCCTAGTGCACCGTTGGTTCTCCCAGGTTCCCTCCAACCTGGGACGCTTACCCCTTCCCCTCTTATGCACCACATCACTTTTGGTTGGGTATTTTTTATAATGATTGCACTCCTTTACTTAAGTTATTATTGCTACAGCACCCTCTTCTGGGCTCTAGTATCTTTTGTGCTAACGGCTAGTTCCCTGGCGTTGGCCCTATGCACCAAGCACTACCACACTGAGAACAGGAGAGTTATAGACACTCTCCTTACATTAGTTGACCAACTGTTTAATTTTATGTGCATAAACTTTTTCCATGTGGGACTTTTCCAAAGTTTAAACAGTGGGCGCCAGCTGTGAGCTTTGGCTGTGGTCAGCCGCACTGCTGTTCCCTCTTTTTTCTGAAGGTTGGAGCATCTTGGCGTTATTTTAGCTGCCTCCAACTGGAAAGTACCCACCCTTCATGCTCATACCTGGTGGATATGGACGCTTCTGGGTCCAAAAGTTGTGATTCCCCAACTTTTTCCAAAAATTATGAATTCAACATAAATTAATGGGGTTTACTTTGGAAGCACATTCTGACAATGCCGGCGGAATTGGCGCAGATGGGGCTGGGGGTGTTGCCTTAGATAACGTCGGACATTCCATTGCAGTTATGGAAATAGGATTGTTCACATCTAAAAACGCGTTTTATAATGGAAACACTATGTATACCTCTGAACCATATTTGCTCTCTCATGGCTCAGATAAGGAACCTATTACTATGTATCAAATCACCCCAGAAAATCCCTGTTTGACCTCTTTCATGATTTGCAGCAAACAGGAAGTTGATAAGGAACTGCATTTACAATATGAAAGTGTTTATGTCCCTGCTGAAGATATGGTAGGATATGTGGCCTCAGTAGTAAGAGTGGCCAATTATCCCTCTCCATTCTTCAACTTTAAAAAAGTACCAGGGTGACATGTTATTGCCAGATAATGAGTTTGTTGGTGATGTTCTGGTGCTGTCTGCTATAAATAAAGACCATTATGAGTATCTTCTACTGACTGCTATCCTTTCTTCCCCTTTAGGGAAACTTAGCATCACTATTCTTGTGAATACTGGCGCCCCTGAAAACTTTATGGACCAGAGCCTAGCCGAATACCTTGGGCTGAGTTACTTGCCAGGTGGTATGGTTAGAAGAGGGGCGTCCCAAGGTATTCCCACTCTTAAGATCATTGGGGCAGTGGACTATCAGGTTGGCAAGTACCACTTGTCTCATCACTTTCAAGCTATCAAAAACCTCTTGTACCCTATCATTTGGGTGTGGAGTGGTGGCGGAAGTTTTCCTTTAGAACTAACCTGAAAGAGAATACCCTATCCCTAACATTAAAGAATGGTCTCGCATTAGTTGTTCCTTTGTCAGAGGATAACGCCCAGCATATAATTTCCCCACTGGCCCCACCTTCACACTCTTATCCTTGCTTCTATGCTGAATCCCACTGTGGATGTTCCCCTATCTTCTTGTTTGAGGGGTTTGGAATCTTCCTTTGATGCTGCATCAGCTAACTCACTACCTGATCACTCAGAGTTCAATTGTGAGTTCAAGCTCACTGTGGATCCGGTGTGTATTTTTTCACCCATTTACCCATTGACCATCCAGGAGAAAGAGGCATTATATGTGTAGGTGAAGGAGCAGTTTGCCAAAGGCGCGATTTTTCAGCGTGCTTTCCCTGTATGCACCCCACTTCTCTTTGTTGAGAAGACTGATGGTACTCTACGCCCATGTGTTGACTATGGGAACCTCAACAACGTCACTGTACCAGATCTACATCCCATTTCTTTGGGTTCTCTGATTGCGCGCTATGTGGAGAAGGCTAAGTTTTTCTCCAAGCTGGATTGCCTCAATGCGTTCAATCAGATCTGGATTAAAAAGGGACAAGAGTGGTTAACCGCATTCTGTACCAGAAAAGGGATTTTCCAGTTTCAAGGCATGCCCTTTGGGCTTAAGAATGCCCCTGCTATCTTTCAACGCCGTATTGTTGCAGCGTTGGGAGACTTGTTAGGGGTATGCGCGGTTGCCTACATGGATGATATCCTGGTGTTTTCCCCTGATCATGAGTCCCATGCAGTACACCTTTGGCAAGTGGTGGAGAGGTTAAAGGCAGCCAGCCTTACGCTGAAGATTAGCAAGTGTGAATTTTTCAAGTCCCAGGTCACCTTTCTGGGCAACGTCATGTTTGGCCAAGGACACATGATAACTACAGACAAGGAGAAGGCTATTCATGAGTGGCCCACCCCCACCTCAGTCAAGTAATTGAGGAGCTTTTTGGGGATGTGTACATTCCTCAAGAAGTTCATACCCAATCTTTCTGAGGTGGCAGCACCCTTGTATAAGGCTAGCGGTGCAAAGGTGCTTCAGTGGTCCCCGTTTTATAGAATGCTTTCCAAGCAGTGAAGTGCATCCAGTTGTCCACGTCTGTCCTTCACCATGTCAACCCTTCAAAAGAGTTCATTATGTCTACTGATGCTTTCAACTTCGCCATAGCGGCTGCCTTGTTACAAGTAGGCAAAGATGGGATAGAGCATCCAGTGGGAAAATTACTTAGAAAGATGTCTTTGCCTGAGTTTAATTACGCCGTTTATGACAAAGAGTTACTAGCAGTGGTGGAGGCGCTGATTTATTGGCGTCACCACTTGCATGGCTCCTCCCAACCTTTCCATGTACATACAGATCACTGTGCATTGCTGTACTACTGCACCCCTCATGTCCTAACTCTACGGCAGACCCAGTGGCATGAGACCCTTGCCCAATTTGCCTTTTCTTATGAGTTCACCAAGGGCAAGGATAATGGTTTGGAAGATGCTTTAAGCTGCAACCCTGCTTTAGCTCCTGATCTCAAGGAGGTAGAGGTTCATAACTCCCAGTTGATGATTCCTCTGGGTAAGATTTTCTCCTCAACTTCCTGCTCCCATGGCCAACACGCCAGTGCTGGCACCTATGGAGAATGGGGAGGAATACAGTATGTTCAGAGTGTTAGTACTTTCTCAGCCGCTATCAGCTAAATATACATGGTACTTGCTAATAACGCTTTGAATCAGGAGGACTTATCCAGGGGTTATCACATGAAGGATGAGATGGTGTGGTTTCAGGGACGCCTATGGGTTCCTGCTGGACCACTGCGCCTGGAAATGATCCGAGACCATCATGAAGGAATCACCATTGGTCATATTGGGAAAGCAAAGACCTTGGAGTTGATATGACGCACCTACAGTTGGAAGGGCTTGCCAGCTCAGGTGGGACGATAATGTAAAGAGTGCTTGATCTGCAATCAAATGAAACCAAATCGTCAACCATTATCAGGGTTATTGGTACCAGGTCAAAAGGCTGCAGGGCCTTGGACTTCCCTATCAGTGGATTTCATTGTGGAATTATCTGCCTCTGATGGCTATGATGCCATCATGGTGGCGGTGGAACATTTTACAAAGTTCGCCCACTTTATTCCTTGCAGAACTACAACAACCGCGGCTGAGATGGCTAGGCTCTTCGTCACTCATGTGTTTGCGCTTCATGGGGTCAAGAAATTATAAGTGACTGGGGACCCCAGTTTACCTCCGTCTTTTGGGAAGAGTTGTGTAAGACTCTTCAGATTCACCCCTGCCATTCAACTGCCTATCACCCCCAATCAGATGGGCAGACTGAACAAGTGAACCAGTGCCTGGAACAGTTCCTGCGGTGTTACACCGCCATGGATCATTCAGATTGAGTTTATCACCTTCCTATGGATCAATTTAGCTACAACAACACTATGCAATCTTTAATCAGCTGCTTCCTTTTTTCGCCAAACAATGGTTTTAACCCTGCCTTTAACATGGAGCCCAGCTATAAATCTAAAGTTGAAGCAGTGGTGGACTTTGCCAAGACTATCAAGAAGGTCCACCAGGGGGTTCCACAAGTTTGGAGGTGGCAATGCAAGTTTATAAAGAGAACACTTATGGTAAGCGCCAAATGGGTCCATCATACAAGGAAGGAGATCTCGTGATGCTTGATGCTTGTAACATCACTATCAAGAAGCCATGCAAAAAAGCTGGGCCCAAGGATTGACCATTACCGCGTTGTTAGAAAGGTGGGCCATGCCTCATACCAGTTATATCTTCCCTCTTCATTTTGGATCTTTTTTATCTTTCATGAGAGCAAATTGACGTTGTTCAAGGGCCCCCCACCAGAGACTCCTGAGGCCTATCTCATGGATGAGGCGCCAGAGTGGGAAGTGGAGGAAATAGTAGCCTCCCGCCATGTTAAAAAGAAGACTTTAGTACCTGGTTTCTTGAAAGGGTATTGACGCTGCATAGAACAATATGGCTAGTGTGCAACTGTGCGCATGCCCATAATCTGATTGAAGCCTTCCATAAGCGTTTCCCCCAGGCCGCTGGATCTCAACCCAAACTGACCGTTGCTGCAATGAAATTGGCCCCAGCCCACAAGAACATTTCCCTAGAGCAAGCCCCTAGAGGGGGGGTTGAGCCCCATTGGGTGGAGAGGGTAAAGTCATGGTTAAATGACATGATAGTGGGCACCAACCCCAAATATCTGGCTGGGTGGTAGGAGGCCCAGAAGGTGAAGCTTCAGACCCTCCCTGACCTCAAGCACACAGTAGACCAATGCTGTGTACAAGCCAAATATGCCCAGGTTGGTATAGTGAGGTGCCTAACGCCCAGCCCCTTGCGTCAGCCCAGACATTAAAATGGATGAGATATGTAATTAACTCGGATGGTTCAATTCAGTTGATTGAGGAATGGGGGTTTGTCAGATTCTGGTGGTTGACTCAAAAATAAACCTTTGACAACCATCAGATTGAGCCAATTATCCTCTCAACGCTTGAGCTAACACCTATATCCTCACCTTATAGCCTATTGCAATCATACAATTTGGGCTGAATATCTCAACGCCAATTTGAACAAGTATTTTATCAGGCGCTCAGCCCAAATACACTCACATAATATGGCCAATTTTTGATGCATTAAATCTTGACAATTGGTCCCAATACTCAGGAACACAATCAACTTAGTTAGATACAAAACCATTTGGGGATGACCCAAAGTTAACGTCTGAAAATCCATGGACTTCAGACAAATAAAAAAAAACAAAAAAACTTTCCGCCTTAGGGCGAAATTTGTATGTCAATCCATGTAATTGGCATGATAGCACTTGCATGGACCTCCTGAAAGGGGTTACCTAGTGCTATTGAGGAAGAGGCCTGCTGAAGTCCTTATTAGGGGTGCATCATATTTTTCAATTGAGGCAAAAATTTCACATAAGGTGTGTATCATCAGCAGTATGAAGAAACTGATATCCAGAAGATTTTAGAACAATTTTGCATGCTTTTATCGCAATTTTTGTACCTGAAATCCTCCCAATTTGAGAGTATTTTGCCACCAATGAACCTAAGGAAAGGTTTCAGTTGTAGGCCGAACTGAGTGGCAAAATAGCTGTTAAATATTTTGTACTGGAATGTGGCCAGGAGTTGACCTAGAGGTATAAAGACTGGCGCCTGGCCTAATGAAAATCATCAAATAAATAGCTTAAATAAAAGTTGTGTTTATTCTATCCTTTTTCTGGTTTTTTATCCTGAATCCTAACCTTAAAGAAGTTTCAACAAACTGGAAGGACCAAATCCCCAGTTTGTATTAAATCCTGCCTCAGAAGAAGT
>JAKSZP010004498.1:0-59292 GCA_022478985.1 Massospora cicadina
ATAGCCACTGAGCAACCCAATCAAATAATATGAGGATTGATAATCTTATAATAAAACTTAAATAAATATATATGGAGCTATTGCCCCTTATTTCTATCTTTATTTTAAATATCTCGCAGACTGTTCTGAACTTTTCTTCTCCTTTTAAAGACTATCCCCTTTTAATCTTCCATCAGGATTTTTATACCTTAATTCCCCAGCCAGATGCATCCTCAGCTTAGTATCTTCTATTCTTCTTCCTCATTTAAGTTGCTCTCATTCATATTGAATCTCAGTTTGATTCCTCTCAATTTGCTAAATGTTCTCATTTTGCTTGATTATAATTCGTGTATCCCCTTTTCATAAATCTTGAGACTCATCTTGATTCCCTTGTGATCCGCCAATATGGGTAGCATATCATCCAGTCATATCAACTTCCCGACAGCGAAGTTGTTTGTCTCCCACATGTATATCTCCTGGGGCGCCCAAGGAGATTATTAGTGACTGTGGATCCCAGTTCACATCAGTGTTTTAGGAAGAGTTATGGCAAATCTCTTCAGATTCGTCCCTGCCATTCTACTGCTTACCACCCCTAATCTGATAGGCAGACAGAATGAGTAGTTAGTGCCTGTAACAGTTTTGCAGTGTCAAACTTCCGCGGATCATTCTAAAAGGTATTCTCATCTTCCCATTCTCAATTTAGCTACAACAACGCCCAACATGCGTCCGTTGGGTGTTCTCCATATTTGCTAACTATAGTAAATTCCTCTTCAACATGGAGCCCATCTGTGGATCCAAAGTTGAAGCGGTGGTGGCCTTTGCTAAGACCATTAAGGAAGTACACAAAGAGGTTACCACAAATTTGGATGTGCTATGCAGGCTTAAGAGGAGAACACCAATAATAGAGATGGGTGGGTCCTGCGTTCAAGGAAGGGGATCTCGTGATGATTGATGCTATAAATATCCCAATTAAGCAGTTATACAAAAACAATTGGGATCAAAAAGGATAGGACCTTAATCATTGTGAAAGGTGGGCCATGCCTCGTACAGTTGGATCTTCCCCCATCGTTCCAGATCTTTGCTATCTTTGCTATCTTTCATAAAAGTAAGCTGACGTTGTTTGAGGTTCCCCCACCAGACACTCTATAGGCATACCTCATCGATGGGGCACCAGAGTAAGAAGTGGAGGAAAATTGTAGCCTCTTGCCATGTAAGAAGAAAGATTGAGTACCTGGTGTTTTAGAAGGGATTTTATGCAGCGGAGAACAGTTGGGTACCAGCATGCCATTGCATCCATGCCCAAGGCCTGATTGAGGCTTTCCTTGAGAGTTTCCCTGAGGCAGCAGGACCAAGATCAAACAGAGTATTGCCGCAATGAAGGTGGCCTTTGATTACAAAAACTTCTCCTTTGCTGAAGGCCCTGGAGTGGGGAGCCCCAACAGAACGGGAGTGTAATGTCATGGTTTTTGACACCATTATGGGTACTGATTGTAGTGACAAAGCTGGGCGTGAGGAGCCAAAAAAAACAAAGTTGGCAGGTCTTACTGACCTAAAGCATACCCTGGACCAACTCTGGGTAAGGGCAAGATATGCCAAAGCTGGTACTGGGGGTGTGCATGATGGTCAGATTGGCGTTACATTCCTGGCGTTAAAACGCACCAGATTTATTGAGAATTATGACAGGACTGTACAATTAATTAGGATAGGGTTTTGAAACCCCATACAATTTACAATATCACTAAATCTGGGCTTGATTCAGCTAAAGTCAATTACTTGAGTTCAGGATTACTTGAGCTGCAGTACTATGACTGATGGTAATGTGCACCTATTGATTCTTTAAGGCTTAGTACCACTCCCAAGAAATGATGATTTTCCCCTAGTGTTCTATTATGATTTCCTGAGGCCAACCTTCTTTGTTGGTCAATTTGTTTCAATAAGCCCGTTAGTTTTAAGTTTTCTCAAACGGTCCCTTAGGTAGTCTGTGCGCGGACCTCCTCAGGAGGCCTTAAATAACATCTGTCGTTTTATTTGATATAAATTGTATACTGGCCCTCCTGCCCCTCTGAGAAACCTAGTCCTCTGCAGATAGAGGGCCCAAATCCCCTGAATTCCGATCTACACCTGGTAATGGACATCTCTTTGGGGTACAACCAAGTACTCGCCTTTCTGAGTTATCTTGTCGTTTATGTTATAATATAAACTTGTTAAAATTTAATGGTTTCTTGATTATTCACAGATGATAACCCTAAATTAATTAACTGCACAGGTTTGGTGTTGTGTAATCTTCTGCATTGTCTGATAGAAAATATAGACGATTTATAATAGTATGAAGACTATTATCTATAGTTAAATAAAGCACTAGTATTGGGTCCAACGCTTGACCAGCATTTCTCCTCAAAATATGTATGATGTTCTCAATAGGGATTCGTTCCCTTATACCACCTAACTTGATCCACGATCAGATCCTCGTGAACAGCTTCTCTCTGGTGTCACACAGTTGGCAGCAATCTCAATTGAGCTCAGCTTCTCTTCTCTATATCAACGCTCAGATCCTTACTCTTAATTATAAAGAGTCTCCCAATTAAAGCACACAGCAATAATTTCCACGAAGAAGAATAGAATGGTAAAATGTCCTATAAAGTATGTGTTTTTATTAAGTGAATTCTTAGGGAATTTATATTGGGAATTTGGTGAACAACCCACAGTTGGCACCTAATTGATGAAAATGGCAGCAATTGACATTATATTACCCATTGTCATCTCATCAGCGATGGTATTCTCCATCCTGGCTAGGATTCCATCATTGGACATCATTGAGACCTAAAATGGAAAGAGTCAGAAAACATGTCCCTAACGTTTTCCTCTTAATACCAGCAAATCAACCATATTTGGCATGCGGCCTGCTTAGGTAATGGGACTTTTTATCCATTAAGGAAGGTCTTGAACCAACTGATCAATTTGTTAGTTTCAGGTGGCATCACTCACCTCTTAACTTGATCCTTGAATTCACAATTTGTCAGTGATGAAACCCAACTGATACCAATCAGTACACCTGGTAGTTAATTATTAATCAACTATCAGATACCCCCATTTCGTTGGCAACTCTACCCAATGTGATCTTATGAATTCACCTGGTCAATCTCTGACAGATCTGACCCAGGCGAAATACCTAAAATCCCTCAAACATTGTTACCCCGAAATCAGGGTCAATTGATATCCAATTCATTCTCTATAGGGAATTATCCTATAGGGGCCCCTGGTAATATAGTCAGCTGTATATGGGCAAAAATCCCAACATATCCCCCTCTTGCCTAGATTATCATCAAGAAAAGGATCAGGACAGGAGAATACTGCTTTGGACACTCAGCAACTACTTTTTTGTTCAAGTGGAGTACAGTCAATTGGTACTCAATGTTTCTCAGGATGACCTTTAACATGCGGCTCTTTTCCTCTTCCTCCTTGCTTCTGCCTACTCAGAGCACGGTTCCCACAACCTTCTGTCATGCCAGGCTGATCAAATTACTCATGACAATATTAATCATGGGATCCAGTTTTCCCACTGTCTGGACACATGAACTACTTTCATATTCAGGATTTTTGTCTGGCGTCCTCAATTTCCTTTTTTCTCCTTGTCCTTGACAGGAGATTCTTGCTGTTGATGTTTGTTTCATGACGCAATTAAGTAAACTCATTTATATTCGCCCTTGTTATTTTCTTGTAATAACCTCTTGGCTCATATCATTCTTAATTCTTCTCTGGAGAGCTTATCCCATTAATTTGGAATTAATCTTTTCTGAAATTAGAGCTAAATTTATTTCAGAGTGAATAATGTCAACTATCATATAGGTCCAACATCACCCCTCTTGTCCAGCTTATATGTCGAATTTGGAGTCTCAGCACCAACAACTGCTTGATAGCATGTTTGATAAAGACCTTTGACTCTTCCAGCTGATGAGTCGATATGCACATCAGAACTTCTTCTATGGTTCTTCCAGGACTCATACTCCCAGTCAAGTACTCGTGGCCAGTCCTTCCATAGAATTACTGGAAATGGCAGCCAACCCCAACGAAACCAGGTTTTCAATTGTCTTAAATGACTCGTGACCAATCCTTCCTCTGTAGTTGATTCCCAAGTTAGATTTTGAAATTCTCCTGGATTTGGCTCCATTTGCAGATTCTCCTAATATCATCGTCAAACCTCCTGAAGCAATGCCATCCACTCTCAATTGATCATTCCTTTCCAGATCAGACTTGCTTCTAGAGTTCCTTTTCTGACTCATCCATTATTACAAGCCAGCTTTTTTGGCAACCAAACTAGCCATCAGAAAGAGCAAACATTTCGAACTCCCCTATAAAGAATTAAGGTCCCAAGTAACTGAGTCTTTGTCCATAGCTCTGAACTCCTCCAATCTCAAAAACATCCTAGACCAAGATATTTCAGCCTAAGCTCTTCGCTTTGCCAGCCAAGCTCTTCAAAGTTGGGCCACAAAGATTCCAGCCTCTCCTAGCTTTCATCGCTCATTTTGCTTTTTCTTCCAAGAAGCTTATAGTCATTGTCTGCAGAATGCCATTCACTCCCTGCACGATTATCTCATTTCTAGCACGTCCCATCAATAACTTCCACTGATGGCTTTAATAGGGGCATTCTTTGGCAACCCCTTCCTAGTATCCCTTACTCGATGATGGCCCATATTCCCAGTGTTCTTGATGAAACCCATCAACAAGAGCTCAAGACCAATCTTCCAGCTCTAGTGCCATATTGGTATTACTTGGGGTTATTTAATGACTGGCTTTTCTTGTTCTGTTACTTCCCTCCCTGAACCAGGGTATCACGTTTGGCATGTTTTAACATTTCCATCTCTCTTCCCCTAATTACTTTCTCGCAGAGATCAGCATCTGCTCAACAAACTTGGTTTCAAATAGGTCTAGCCCTCGCTAGCATCCAATCTCACATAGATTTTTATGGATTGTTTACTCCTACTGTGATCCATCCTTCTTCCCTCATGAGGTGACATAGGCGGCATCCCCAAGTCAAGGATAACCAATAAAAAATAAATATTATAAAAATATTTCTTTTTTCTATACGTTTTTGATAATTTTTTTCTATGGGCCTTGAACTTTTCTTGGATCAGCGGTCCATCTTTTTATCTTATTCCCCCAAACTAGTTCCTAGGTATAATTAGACCTACCAGTTTTCTATGATTCAGAGGTCTTACTTTTTAAGACTTAATTATCTAGTTTGGTTCAGCGGTCCTTTTTCAAGACTTAACCAAATCATTAGGACATGACCAACTTAATGGTTCAGCGGTTTTTTGGGAACTCTTTTTCATTATTTTTTTATAAATCCATTGCTTTAAATACTTGGCATGGACTCGATTTGCTATCCTTCCATCCAAGAGGTTCTTGGAGTAGGCGTCCATCGCTGTCTTGGCAATAATCTCAAAAGGACTTGACCACAATGCATACAACTTGATTATTCTAGCAAAACCATGTGTATCACAATAGGCAACTCACTCACCTATTTGATATTATGATAAGGCCAGTCCGTTCTTTTCATCTGTTGTTTTTGATCAAATCCTTTTCTTCAAAGCCATATCTAATGTTGCAATTGCATTTTGATCAGGATATTCATTAATTAATTCAGGTACTTCTCAGCACTCATCCACAATGTTGGTTCCACCACTGAATATAAAATCGGTGGCAATGCAGCCTTCCTTCCATATATCAACTCAAACGGCGTTTTTCCTGTTGCCATATGATGACTTATATTGTAGGTGAACATCATCGAACTAAGGTACGTTCCCCACATGGAAGTTCATCCTGTGACCAGCTTCCTCAGCGTCATTTCCAGCGTCCCATTAACATGTTCTGCCAGTCCGTTTGTCTCTGTCAAGTAGGGTACAGACATAACTCCTCAGATCCCCATTATTTCATTTAATCTTAGAATCATATGAGACATGAAATTCATTCCATTGTCACTCATCAGGACCTGCGGGCATCCATGTTGGCATACTACTTGATCTAGGATAAACTTTGCAGTGCTGGTAGCATCTACTTTCGCCAAGGCCTTCATCTCAACCCACCTTGTCAGATGGTTGATTGCAACTATGATATACTTGAATTCCCCTGCGCTCATCATCAGTGGTCTCATCATGTCAATGGACACTGTATGCCAAGCAAATCCAGGGCGTACCAGTCAGTATCCAGTCATGTTTTTATGAAGCTTGTGTAACTGCCACTCCACATAACAAACCAGATAGTCTGCGAAATCATAGCTTATGGACTCCCAGTAGTAATACTGGCGAATATAATCAATTGTTTTTCTCAGGCCTTCATGCCTAACAACCTTATGAGCGGCTTAGACAATACCCACTCATTCCGATAGTTTTGGGAATAATAATTGCTTCCCATTGATCATCTTGAAAACTTGTCCATCCATGATCTTGGTGTTTTCCATTGCTTTGTGAAGTGCACCTTGGGCTTTTTTGGGCTCATTCCCAATTTCTCCATTGACAATTCTTTGGAATAGCTCATCTGCCTGCTAGTATACCACCTGGACCATTGGTAACTTCGATAAGCCATCCACATTTTGATGAGAAGCTCTAGATTGGTGGACTATCTCATAAGCATAAGTCTGTAGCTTTAGTGCCAATTGGGCCAGTCATCCTTCTGATCTTTGTAAATTCTGTAGCCAATGCAATGAGGAGTGGTCCATCGTCACTATAAAGTGCATTGCATAGATATACTCCTGAAACTGTCTACAGGTGTAAATAACTACAAGGCATTCATGATCAGTCATGGTGTAATTACTCTCAGTGGCTGAGAGAGTCTGGCTTATGTACACCACCGGATGTTTGTCTCTAAGTTCATCTACTTGGCTCAATATGGCGTCAATCACGTTAATGAAGCATTGGTTTGTAATATAAATTCTCAATAAAAATTTGTATATTTCAAAATCAGAGATTCTATTAAATACTTGCATAAATCATCGAAAGATTTCTGGGCCTTTTTACTCCAAATGAATCCCTTTTTTGGATACTTCAACAAATGGAAGGGGGCTCAGCGATTCTTACAAAATCCAAATGAATCTTCTATAGTATCAGACCATTTCAAGGAACACTTGGATATCTTGGACACTCTTTGATATAGTTATTCGCTCTATGGCTTTGATCTTCTGGGCTTGCAGCTGCAGTCCACTAGAGTTGATTATGAATCCCAGATATTCTAACTCTTTCTTGAAGAAGTGGCACTTCCTCAGCTTAATCTTCAGGTTGGCCATGGGTTTTCTCTTTCACACTTCCTCCAAGTGTGCAAATGGTCAGTAAACATCCTACTGAACACATTTATATCGTCCAAGTACACCAGGACGCATGACAACTTCAAGTTATTTAGTATGGCGTCCGTGGCCCTCTGAAACGTCGCAGGCACTTTACACAGACCCTTGGGCATCCTTATTAGTTGATCAAGCCCTGCGCAGTGATAATCGCGCATTTCTCCTGGCCTTCTGTTGGCAAATCAATTTGCCAATATCCCAATATTAGATCCATCGTGAGAAAATCTTTGCTTCTCCCAATCGATCTAGAACATCATCAATTCTTGGTAGTGGGTATGAATCCTTCTTCATAACTTTATTCAGCTTCTGATAATTGATCACCACCCAATTAGAGCTTTCCTTCTTATTCATGATAAGGATTTGACTCACCAAGGGACTCAATGATGGAACTAGAAGCCCATGCTTTACTAGTTTGCTGAATTCTTCCTCTACTACTGCTTCAGTCACCTTTAACCTTTAAATCATATTCTGATCAGCAAATCTTCCCCGGTATTGACCTTATGGATTACATCTCTTGTGCAACCCAAAACGTGGTTGTCCTGAGCAAATACTTCCCAATACTTGTCAAATAATTCAAGCAACTCCTCCTGCTGTCTGTCTGTCTTTCAGATCAGTAAGTTGCTCTTGATCAACCAATATATTGATACTCTCAGTTACCCCTGCCAGTAATCTCATTTCATTGAGGGTACCAAAATCATGGAATTTCCTCGATTTAGCTGTTGGGATTAGGTGAACAATTGCAATGATTTGATTCTTTTAAATCTTCATCGGTTTTTTTCTCAAAATTTCCAGGAGAACTCAAATTTCTCCATTGCCTGGCATAGTTATTCCAGGAGCCACCCAAGGCTCTACTCTGAACTTCTTCCATGGGCTTCTGACTTCCCCATACAGCACATCTGGTATCTCCAATTTCAACCCCGTGTTGACTATTATCTGTGATCCTGGCAGTATAGTTCTCGCATTCTTGATCCTCAGCAGAATTTACCGATTTTCTAGGATTTCTGTTGGCATTTCTCGTCACTTTTAGCCAACTAGTTGGCATCAAAATGGGGACAATGCTGTAAAAGTAGATCCGGTTGATTAAGTTATTTCTCCTACTCAGTGGAGCTTCCCCATCCTTCTGAAAAACCAATGATAATGTCTGACCCAATATGATCAACATATTAACCTCAAAGTTACATTTAACTCCATATTTTTGTAGAAACTCCATCCCAATCAGAATATCATAATTTTGGTTGGCCAAAACTATTCCTGGAGCTGACACAACCAAGGATCCAAATTGAAGTGATATAGCGCTATACGCTTCACATGGGATGGTGGTATTCAGCTTGGATGTCCCATATTCTTTCTTGTGTTCTAAATCGGGCGAGATCTTCATCCTCTTCACCAGCTTGTTTGAAACAATATTGATGGGCGCTCCGCTGTCAACTATCGCCCTCACCTTTACTTGATTCACTAGTATATCTATATATGTACACTTGGAGTATTGTAAAATAGTATTTACTGAGTGTATAGCGGCATTATTAGTTGATTTGAGGATGTGAATTATTTGTGATGAAAAAAATCAGGGAATGATTCCTTGATCGCGCTAAGGGGATTGACAGGTTTGCCTCATTTTATTTGACTTCAGTCAATTCTTCTGGATTATCTGCGGCTCAATTTTTGTCCACCAGTTGACATGCATATGGCTGTGAAACTTCCTTAATTATCTTGGGGTCGATCCCCTTCACTCCAGATCTTGTTACCACATTTACATCTAAACTGACTATTTTGATAAAGCTGATCCTGCACGTCATCATCAAAGAACAGATCACTAATGTCAATTTCTTTGTACATAACATTGTGAGGAACAAGTTTTTCTGCAGCCTTAGACTGTTACCCATCTAGGCCGCTGGCCCTTTTCCTGACTCCTGTGTGGGTTTAGACTCTTTCACTTGGACTAGAATAATCTTTTCTTTTGGTTTCTTGCAGTGCACAGTGAAATGTCCTTTTCCTCCACACTATCAACAGACTTTTTTCTTCCTATTAATCCGTTTAAACTCTTTGGGCTTATTTCCTGGCATGGTTCAGTTATTCATCTCTTTAGCACCCTTGGTCCCCTTTGTGGGATTTGAATTTCATATTGGATTTGATTAGAAACTTCTATTTGGAGCATCGAAGGTAGCTCCCAATATTTTGAATGCTCCACCATCTGAGAGGTGGTAATCTCTGTCAAAAATATGAAAGACTTCATTTGATGCAAATTGTGATAGGGCCAAAGGGCTGCTTGTAGTGCGATCCAGGCATCAAAATCATCCAGCACTTTTGCTTTAACCAAAATCTGCAATTCTTAATAGAAACAATCAGTGAAACTTGCTAAGGATTCATCCTTATAAATTTGAATGCTCATAAATTCTTTCTTGCGCTTTGAGATGTGCGTGGCATCTTCCAAATCCCACATAATGGCTGCCTTGGCCTCTGAATATGACCAGCTGTCCCCCTCTAGATAGGGCAACACTAGGTTCTGACAATTGGTATCCTTGCAATTCATCACCATCAAAGCCTTTTGACAATCACTGTATCCAAACATTGTCATAATAAATAATTGGTAAAATGTAGGTGCATCATCCCAATGGAAAGTAGGTAATTTTGGTGTCACTTTGATTCCTCCAAGGTTTCTCTAGCCACCTTTCTTGGTTTGGCTACTTGGCTCACTTGAGGAGTAATTTTGGGCGTCATCTCCAAAAGAGCTGTGAAAGCAGGCAGCATATTTCTTGGGGTAGTTGTTTTTCCAACTGGAGTCCGTGGTGCTCTTTCTTTGGCGTCAGTAACCACATATGGCTCACATTCACATTTGTGAGTCTTCAATTCCTCAACTTGCTTAATCAGTCACTCTATATATTTGTTGTATGCTCTTAAATGAATGCAATCTGCTTCACACTCCATTTTCAATAAGACTTCTCAAACTAAATACCCTTCCTTTTGTTTCAATGACGTTACTTTTCCAAGTAACTAATTTCTGAAAATAGCGACATTCTCAACCCCTTCCTCAATCTTGGTAATTCTCTCCTCCAAGGCAGCGAATTCTTAGATTCGCTGAATTCAAGGCGTTCTGGTTGACAGTTGCCAACTCTGTCCAAAGTTTACTTATTTCATCTTTATATGACATCGTGTTCTATTATCTTACTCAACTACACCCCTGTAGTGAGCACCCATTGTTAAGATTTATGGGTTTTTTGATTATTCACAGCTGATAGCCCTAAATTAATTAACTGCACAGGTTTGGTGTTCTGCAAGCTTCTGCATTTTCTGATAGTAATATATAGTCAATTGATAATAGAATGAAGACTATTATCCATAGTTAAATAAAGCACTAGTATTGAGTCCAACGCTTGACCAGTATTTCTCCTCAAAATATGTAAGATGTCCTCAATAGGGATTCGTTCCCTTATACCGCCTAACTTGATCCTTACTCAGATCCTCATGTACAGCTTCTCTCTGGTGACACACAGTTGGCAGCAATCCCCAATTCAGCTCAACTTCTCTTCTTTGAATCAACGCTTAGATCCTTACTCTTAGTTTTATAAAGAGTCTCTAATTAAAACACACAGCAATAATTTCCTTGAAGAAGAATAGAATGGTAAAGTGTCCTATAAAGTGTGTGTTTTTATTAAGCGAATTCTTAGGGGAATTTATAGTGAGAATTCGGTGCACAACCCTCAGTTTGCACCTCATTGATGTAATGGCAGCCATTGCCATTATATTACCATTTCATCTCATCAGCGATGGTCTTCCCCATCCTGGCTAGGATTCTTCATTAGACATCCTCAAGACCTAAAACGGAAAGAGTCAGAAAACGTGTCCCTAACGTTAGCTGCTTGATCCTAGAGAACCAACCATATTTGGCAAGCGACCTGCTTAGGTAATGGGACTTGTTGCCCATTAAGGCGGGTCATGAATCAACTGAACTATTCACTAGTTGCAGGCAGCATCACTCGCCTCTCAACTTGATCCTTAAATTCACAATCAGTCAGTGATGAAACCTGACCAATCCCAATCAATACACCTGATAGTTAATCAATAATCAACTATCATATGCCCCCATTTTGTCAGCAACACTGCCCGGAAAAATCTTAAAAATTCACTCAGATCAATCCCTGAGGTATCTAACCCAGGAGATTTACCTAAAGTCCCTCAAACATTGTTACCCTAAAATTAGGGTCAACCAATATCCAATTCACTTCTCTAAGAATTATCCCCTAGAGATCCCTGGTAATATAGTCAGCTGGGAATATGGGAAAAAATTCCAAAAACATCCTGTAAGTCCTGGGGAACGTCCCCTGGGTGTTGATTGGGCCGTTTTTCCGTTCCAGAGTAAGAAGGCACCTAAGAGGATGGCGGCATCCCTCATTACTCAGGGCGATCTCGCTCATATAGTAGATGAGCGCTGGGTAACAGCTCTTCAACTTTGGATTCCACCCCCAGTACCCACACTCACCTCAGCAGAACTGTTATGGGGAATCAGGGAAATCTGCACCAAGATTGTCAAATTTTAAATCAATCAAAACTGATTTGAGCGGTAATCTTCCCAATGTTCGAATCTTAAATGGCTGGAAAGGTATAAAAACTGATGTATCAGCTGTAATGCCCGATGGCTTTAATTCAATTAACATGCCAATTGAACAAATCACCTCCCTACCAAAGTCATTGGGGATCATCCTCAACGGGCAGGCTACAGCATCAGACATCATTGTTGAGGGTTTAAAGTCCCCTGTTGACAATTTGGGTGTTGCAGCCAATGCGATGCCACTGACTGAACGAACGGCCCAGTGATCAAGCATGGGCGGGTTAGGCGTCCTGAACCTGTTCCCAACCAAATGGACCCGCCCCTATGTGGGGTGGCCTTGGGGGATTCCTGCCACTCATTGGGCCAAACGCCATCACATCAACCATTGGAAACGTAGCTGAGCCTTAGTTCAGAAGTTTGAGGTCAAACTGACAGTGACTTGGCCCACCGCCAAATTTCAATGTTGGTTCCCAGGGAACTAACCTTCCCATTCCTGAATAATTCGCTGGTTAGATCAAAATTGAGGGTCCCAATCCCAACTTGTCACTACCCCAATTGACCACTATTTATTCAGTTGCATTACACTGAGAAAATTGTTGGTCAATTTTTCCTTTCCTTTCAATAAAAATTTTGCCCAAAAAAACCAATCAATTTATTTTATTGTATTGCTCCTTCTGGCTGCATCCCTGATGGCGTTTCCCTTATGGCCTGTTGGTCTGTATACCGGATGGGCTCTACCAGTACTTATGGCCACTATGGCCCCCTCCATCATTGAAAGGATTCAGCGAGTCAGATATTTTTGGCACTATAACCCTGCTATTATGAACTTCCAGCAACAGTACACATGGATCTTGTGGCCTTACATCTATCAACTGCAAGTGAGAATCTGTCTCCTTGCCTCCCCGGTTGAAATGACCACATATGCCAATGAACTCATTGAAACTATTTCTGTGATCCCACCCCCTGCAGCAAGGCCCCCTGGGTCAGGGATGGGCACATTGTGGTTCGTCATCGTGATCATACTCACTGTTGTTCTACACCAACAATTCGTCATTTCCCAATGCCTAGATCCATATCACGTCATTCAGTCAGCAATGCCTCTGGCATTCTGGCTTGCTTTTTGGGTGCTTACACATCCCAACTGGCAGGCTGGTCTAAACTTCTTCTGCCATTTCCATGACACATCCTCCCCTGGGCCCTTTTGGTGTGGGGCCCCTTTGTGGGTCCCTTTTACATGTTTTGTTACCAAATTGTTCCCAGTTGGTGTGGTGGGTCATTCCTTACAACATCTCCAAGAACAATAGAGTTACAGACACTCTCCTGACATCGCCTCTATTTACATTGATGGGAAAAATCCCAAATTATTCCGCGCAACAGTGAAAAGTGGGCCATCAATATGCAACCACTGTCAGGCTTTTTGACATAAAATCCACGCCTGTCCCATAAAAGAAGGCATAAGAGAAACTAAAATTCTGTGAGGAGGAAATGAGCAAAAATGACTTGGATGATGCCAAAATCATATACACTAACACAAGCATATAACTGCGGATAATTTGGACAATACAAAATAGTTGACCCAAATATTTTTAAAGGAGCAGAAAATAGCCAAACAGGTCCAAATTTGGGCGCGTCCAAGGCAAAGGCATTGGCAGAATTTTCCATCTTTCTTGAACATATTCAAGAATATATGGAAGAACTTATAACATTGAGCCAAGAAAATGTTACATTTAACCAAGCAGCCAATTCAGACTAACAGAATTTGGAGGAATTTGATCTAAGCACTAATTTGTCATTTCAGGGGAACTGCACACTCCACAACCTTATGAATTACAACCCAAATGGGAATGTATATCAAAAATGAATTCATTAGAAACAATTGAATCCAAATGGGGATCACAACAAATGCACCGCAATGAAAAATTACAAGTCAACAAAGGCAAGAAGGGGCCCAAACTAACAGTAGTGAAAGGTGCCAAATATACTTCAGTGCCTACTTACCATTATGGCACTTGTAGTAAGGACGCAAAGGTGAGCAATAGAGAAGGGCCAGGAGGCCCTACTAACCACTCCTGAGGTTCACTGGGCGTCCCATTAGAGATAGGACGTTGAACATAGCGTGATTTAAGGCCTTACCATCCCAGGCCAAGAATTTGAGTCTCCTGCAAAACCCCCCTATGGACATCCTGGCAATAAAGGAAACCCACTGTCCACAAGGGAAGGAGGAGGCATGGGAACACATGCTCCTCCCAACACTATAGCTTTGGTCGCATAACTGTGGGGTGTTAGTATGTTCAAACCAATATTTCAAATCTAATAGAAATTCATTTTTGGATGGCTACATATTTGTCATTTTCTTCTCCTGGCATGTTGAGGTGCATACAATAGTCAGATTATATTCACCAAACTGCGCACAGGATTGTTGGGAATTTCTCTCAGACTTGAAACTCCTCCCTCTCCCCACTAACACCTTCATTATGGGAGAGATGAACTGTTGAGTCAGTCTAAACACTTAATAATGGCCACACACAACGGAGGCACCACAAGGACACGTTAAGCTTCGCGTGCTAAGATCCCCCTTAGGCCTATATGATACCTTAACCAAACTCTCACCTCTCCTGAAGAACATGACTTGACCTCATGTTCACAATGGTAATTTAATATCTATGTCGCGCATAGACTTTGAACTAGCATCATTAATTTCCTGACACCAAATTTTTGATTTTAGACCACGAAATTAAAATTTTCAATTACAGGTTAGTTTTGGTGTCTTTTACTCCATCAAAAACAATTGCACAAGCACCCAGATAGTTCAGAACATACCCAGAAAGTTTTTCCAACTTCGAGTTTCTTTTTGTGTAAAGAATGTGTCTTTGACAAAAGATTTTAAAACACTTTTCTGTTTAGATCCACTGACCATCTGGTCAAACTTCAAGAAATTAAAAGTTCACCAGATCACATATAAGCATAATGGAGATTCTGGAAAGCTTCATCCATCATCAAGCGCACCTTAGCGGAAGTTGATCACCTGGAAAACGATGTCCCACTCACAGGATACATCCCTTAATAGGGCATAAATGGGCCAATGTGTCCTCACGCCTAAACGCTTTGGTAAGAGAATACCAACACCACATTAGTGTTCAATTTAAAGCAAAAATATAACATCCAGATAAAAATGGTCAAGTTATTTTCCGCTGATTTTTCTCTCATAAGAACACCATAGTCTGCACACAGGCCCAGTGTCTGGATACATCCATAGCGGTAATTCTGTAGGAAGTTGCAAACAAAGTAAACAGGGTTTACACAGATTTATATAAATCTGGCCCAGTCAAACCAACGAAAATCGTGAAATTCCTTACCAGTGCACATATCAGCAACGTGGGTTAAAACAATAATTTAATTAACTTAAATTTGTAAGAGTAATTAAGGGAAGCAGTGCGCAGTTTACTATGAGGTAAATGCTCTGGTGCTGATAAATTCCTTGTGAAGTTTATAAAATTATTTTTAATAACATATATAACATACTTTTAGCCTCTACATATAAATGCAATATGGAAATATGCCTTCTTCCTGGAGGCCAAGAAGCATATAAAGTTACTCTTTTAAAGAAAGGAGATAGATTAAACCTATCCAACTGACGCTCTATCTCTTTAACCAAAACTGACACCAAAATTTCATAAAATTGTGGCTAAAAGCCTAGGGGAAATAGCAACTGAAGTGGTATCCTATGCACAATATGGATTTGTCCCCAGAAGATCCATATGTGATAACATTCACACAGTTTCTAATGTCAGCAAGTCTAAAGCTTCTGGAGCGCTGGTTCTTCTGGATCAACAAAAAGCCTATGACGGGTAACTGGATATATCTTAGGGCCTGCTTCACAAGTTTAAACTCCCAACCAGATTTATAATTGGGTGATGCTGTTTATAGAATCAGCCACTATAGCAGTAATTGGATCAGGTTTTCTAGCTTATTTAGTTTTCCCACGGAGGGGACTCCGTCAAGGTGACCCTCTAAGACCTTTATTATATAATTTTAGCCTTGAGCCATTAATATGCAAAGCAAATGCTCGCATTACTGGAGTTAGCGTCCATGGCCAACCACCAGTCAGAATGATTGTATTGCAGATAACTGTGTGGTGGGTATCTTCAACTTCTATGACGCACACATCCCTTGAGATTACAATACAAGAATACTTCATGATCAGAAATGCATCACTTAATTCTGACAAAAATGAAAGCATCCTCCTAAGAAAACCAGACCTATTGGGTACCATCCACCTTAGATTAGCTGATTATGACACCCAAGAAGCTCCTCACACAATCTAGTAGGCGCAGTTCCTCAATCACCCCACTTGAACTCCCATTTAATTCCAAGCCTGTTACTGGACCTGTCCGCCACTTGGTAATATGTCTTATGTCAGGGGGATATGTCAACACTATGATGGATAATTATCTCCTGGACAAGGTAACAAAGCGCATTGCCTCCATTCATGGACAACACACAATTCTGACAATCTGAGTTGTGATTGTCAACTCCATGATATTATCAATCACTTGGCTCACGGCTCATGCAATCGTCTTTTTACCATCCTTTTTACAACAAAAATATTTCCTAATACAGGGGTGTTTTGGTCAAGCCAAAAAGCCCTGTGCGTCTTGATACTTTATTTGGCCCTAGTAATAATGGAGGTATAGGGCTAACAAATTATGTAGAACAAGCATTCCAAAGACTAGGCACCTGAATAGCCCTGGTAACAAGTCCAGATTTTCCAAACCTAACTTGGGCCATGCAACAAGATCAAACTTTGCATGCGCTATCCGTCTAGGAAACCCAAATCATCCAAACTCGTTATTTAGGTATCTGTCATCTCACCCAACCGCTGCAGGTCCACATGGCACCCCTGTACATTTAAAACGAATAAATCTAACCATGAGAAGAGCGGAATGGAAGTTCCACACAAGTGGGCAGACTAGCTAACAAGGCCTCCCAATTTTAACTTGCAGACAAGAAGTTCAAAACCAAGTTGTTATAAACAACATGGTACACCATAATCCAAGCACCGTTGTCAGGATTGATTATCTGGATATAATGGACATACCATACAATTTAGAAACCCAAAGGATGATCTGGAGATACACTCATCATCCTTTACTACAACCCCAGATCTGCGCCCATGTATTAAGATGCATCTGGAGAGTGTATTGCACTGTGAAGCAATCTAACGCCTTCCATTCTTCATGCACAGAGCGTGGCCAATATGGAAGTTTAGTACACCGCCTAGAGCAATGTCCGCCCTCTGTGGCTATCTGGAAAGAGGTTATGCGCTTATTCCTCTAAGAGAATGGTCAGGTATTCAGCCTATCTAGAAACATTTTTGCTCTCAACATAAAGTCATCTCTCCCTACATCTCTCCATGCACTAATAGTAGCAATAGCGCTATGGAAAATTCATACTGTAGTCTTGGATTCCTTTAAGGAACAACTTCTACCATATGTAGTTATAAAGTGTTTTCAATCCCATCTAGTGTAACATTTTCAGGCATGGATGTTTGGAAACATGACCTCACGCAACAGAAGGTTAATTAACTCATGGTTTCCAATCTGGTTTTTAATCACTGATCCTTTCCTTCGCTAATGTTATATTCAGGCATAAAGCTGGCATGAGTTCCCCCATCGTCCTAAAACTGAGATCCTGGCTGACAACAGGAGGGGCTTTGAACTCTCTGGGGTGTTCTTTATAATTATATTTCATTATTATTTATCACTATATTGGAAGTGTCCGTCCCTCTGATTGGCCTTTCCTGAATAAATAAGTAATGAGGCCAATTGACCTTTTTAATGCATCAGAAAATTATACAGGTTGATTTCAAGTCTCAAATTAATATATTAAAAACTACTGCCTGAGAAGCAGTAGTAAGAAAAAAATGCTAAAAGTTATACTAAGAATTTAAGATTTTATATAAGTGATAACTACTGTTTAATCACAGTAATGTAAATCAACAGGACTCAGTGCCTTAATAAAGTTAAGACTAGACATACATACTTAAACTCAATCATTACTCAGATTATAGAATCATAGTATATCATATGAAATTAGTAGTTCTGTTGCAACACTTTTACTGTAGTGTCCTATGACGTGGTAAAGATTTGCATTATTCTTACAAAATGTAGAGCCAACTCAAGTCAATCTGTCTACAAAGTTAGACCTCCAAGTTTTAAATTTAATGATCAGACTCTAGAGATATTATTTATAGTTAGATCTAATTATCCTCTTGATGACTAAACTCCAATATAATTTGGCTCCATAAATCAAAATATTAGTTACTTATAATGCACCCAAAATAAATTTTCATAATTCTCATACAGTATTACAATTTAATCAAGGATTCTAATTTCTTATATTTTATGTAACCTAATTTATCCTATAGGAACTTGTCACTTCTTGCTATCAGGTACTTAAATCCTAAATAATATATTTAGTCTTCTGGAAATTGTTTATTACAGAAAATAGACAAAAAACGTTAAATTAGAACACAGGTTTGAAGGCGAGTTGGTATGGCATATGGCTACTAACCTGAAGGTTGTGGGTTCGATTCCCACCCTTCGCACATCGATTAGAGTGCCAGCTTAAGAAGCTATTGGCGGTTAGTAGGTCTAATAACATGAAAACCTTACCCATGATGTAATTAGAAAAATCCGAGTCCCAATCCGGAGGTGGAAAAACTTTCTACGACCAACTTCGCCCTGCTCAGGTTTCATTTCGATACTTTCTTCCTATTTTGGTAATGTCTGTCCCCTGGTTGCTTGCCTCGAATAAATAAACATTAAACTAAAACACAATTCTTTGCAAAGTTGACCCCAGGAGGTACCAGTGTCATAAGTATCAGTGTTTTATTCCATGTGCTTTTAATAACCTCAGTGAAATTAATGATATATCAATATGATTTAAACCATGAAAACTGGTCAAAATATTGAAACTTTTATTTAATTAATAATTTGTAGTTTCTAATCACAGTTACTTTTTAGTCTCAAGCAAAACAAACTTCATGTAGTAATGTATGTGATACACTTTTCATCCATTGACACTTATTAAAACAGTAATCAATAGATATTAAAAATATACCTTATCAAACTAGAGCACTTTCTACCTATTTGTGTTAATAGAGGAGTAATCCAGCTCTTTCTTACTACCGATTGAATCATTATAAAATGGCAATCTTGAAGAATACTAAGTGAAAGTAGGGTGAACTGAACGTTAACTGTTTTTAGCCTACTATGCATCACTATAGATATTTGATGCAATTTCATTAATTTCCATGAATTCCTATTTATTTTTCCTCATTTAAAACTGCAACTTATTCTCGTTTCCTTCTTTAGATATAATAACTGAGATGTAATTATAGTAAATTTCAGACTTGGGGATCTACTTATCTTGGTAACTAATTCTAGAAAATATAGCAGTCTTTATATATAATATGATTGTCAACCATACTAGTTCTCCATGCTAATGACATCATAATTATAGCATAATCTACTAATAAAAACTTATCTCTGGATATGAGGAACCTTCTATGAAACTGGGCAAATTTTATCTTATTTTATCTCCTTAGAAGTTAAAATTGCAGAGTCTCATATAATCTTAACTTCAGAATACCTGTTAAGCCATCATTGTTTTTTCTGAAGTTTAAAGCTGGTAAACTTGATAACTCTATTTTATATTAAGGAGTTTGTGATAAGATTCTGAGCTTCAATGTCCTAGAACTATTAAGAAAGTAACAAAAAGTATGCAGTCAACAAGATAGTTAAAATATAGTATACTTTTTTTAAGATAGAACTTGTTGAAACTATAGGGTGTGTAGGCACCCTACCACAATAGGATAATCTAGGCTCACCACAATCAGGATCTTCTTGATCATTCTAAATTGGGTAAACAATGGCCTTTGCTGTTATCCATCATTAGTAGCCTTGCGACCCCTTTGTCCTAGAGCTTCTGGATCTAGTTTCTAGGGATCAGGAATCCTTCATTATCAGTTTGGTCTTTATGTATTCTGCAATTGGTTTGCCCAATAGATTTAATTTTGTTTTACCAACCATTCAGTTTTATATTAGTAACATCTATTTTATTTAGAATATTTATTTTTAGACAAAGATTTTGATTCCTCACCCTTGATTCCAGTATCAATCTCTGAATTAAATTAAGATGGATTGCATCAACGCCAATTTCAATCCTCAAGATTAGGTTATGGCAGATCATCTTGCCCACAAGCCCATGTTTTTATATGTATCTATTAATTGGTGGTATTAAATTACTATCAGTTTGCACTGGGACACGCTGGCTAAACTACTTAGATTTGATCCTTCCAACTCCACTAGCATTATTCCCTAAAACACCTACTAAAAATTTTTAAGGGTTTAAAGTGTTGTAAATAGAAACCCTTTTTATAATTATATTTTCTCCCTTGCTCCCCATTGGCATAAATTATTTCTCAGGGTTTTATCCACGACTAGCTAGGCTGATGGTTTCTACCATTTTTGGAATTAATCAAAAACTACTTGGTACTCAACTGGATAGGTTATTATGATGGGAGTGGAAAATTGAAGGGAGTCTATCCTTTTACCCAGCTTGAAAAAGCTATTTAATAAAAACCTTGGACAATAAAGTATTTATTATCTTAATTTAGGGGTTACTGTCTTCATACAGTCCCCTTTGGTTTAGTATAAAAGTAATCAACCTGTGTGATAATAAGTCAAATGAAGTGCAACTACAACATCAACCGTCTGTTCATATAGTATTTACTTAACTTTATAACCTTAACTAACATTTAGATAGAGGGTTAACATTTATTATAAACTATCTCGCCATTCAGGCCTCATCTATAAGTAGTTGCCAGTGTTGTTTAAATTAATATTATAAATCCAGGGCAGCGCCTTCAATCCCTAGTAATTAAAATGACAGATAAAATCCCTAATCCCCAATAGAAAATTTTTTGCTTCCTTAATTAACTGATTAATGTGACCTATGGCCTTAGTTTTAACTATCACATAATATGGTTTTTAATCTTAGTATCCCACCTTACCCCTGCACCAGTGTAAAAACTTTAGTAATAGGGTCATGGTAATACTAAGGTCATCTTCTGGTATCTCAAATGCAATCAGCATATTGCTACTATTAAAAAAGTTCCATGATCCCTAGGAATTTTCTTCACTGGCCTGATTTAGATATTTCACCTCTATTTCACTATTCATAAGTGTTGCTTGATAGCCAAAATTTAACCAAAAAGAATTCTGGAAATGAGAACGGTGTATCCCCTTTTAGGTTGGGACCATTTAGTGCTAAAAAAGAACCATGGAAATGAGTAAAGCATATCTAAGTGGTATTCATCTGGAGGTTATCTTTTTTTATGTACCCTGGAAGAAGTCTACATTTAAGAACATTACTTTAGTGAGACGCTGAGAAAATAAATATTTCACATTATAGTGTGCTTATTTGTTTTTTTTGTTAATAAAAACCTTATTATAAATGATAAAGTTTTCTGTTTTTGATTTTTCCAAGTTTACTGTCATCAAACATTACATTATATTTTTGTGTTCTGATAATCTGTTCACCTGAAATATGACGCCCCTGCACTGATTTCACATTTTCTAAATGCTGTGGCCCACATTTTGTTTCCCTTAGCATCATTTTTATTAAGTATGAATCCCTTTAACCCTTTTAAAGACCACTTCATTGTAGAAGTAGCACGACCTCTGAAGCTGCATTAGCTAACCACTAGGCCAGAAAATAATTATGATGCTATTTGTCAATTACATGCTGTTTTAATGCCAATGTCAGATATCAGGATATTGGATATGATAGGAAAATATTGACCATTTGACTCACGTGACAGAATTGACGCCTAGAACTGAAAAGGGGATAAAGAAGCTACCTTGATTAATCATATGAAAAATTAGTCTTCAGTAAGGCCAAACAATACTAAGAAAATTTTTTCAAATAAATTTGAGCCTAAGATACCCCAAGATTAAATCCTGCCTAATCAAAATGAAGGATCATTGGAGATCCAGGAAAATATCTCTCAAGGTGGCATATGAGAAAGTAAATTAAGACAAACCTAAAAAAGGGTTATAATTAAGAATCTTCCTCAATGATCAACCTAAGTGATACCAATTCTTATCAAACTTGGTACATACAACATATATTTATGCCCTATCAAAAGTATGCTACAAAGGTATTACACCATCTGGAATGCATTGCCTGACCAAGAGCCTCCCATAAGGAATTCCCCTTTCTTTACTTTTATCAATCATTTTCTTGGGTTTATAATGTTAAGTATGACATATAAAAATCACTTTTTATACTAAAATAAAGCTACGTCATTATTCTATATATCATTTTTATACTTGACTTCAACAAATCCAATTCATTGTACTTACCATAGGGTGGATACTCTAGCTGATGGGACATAAAATGGTGACTTTATAACCTTTAATATAAATATATGGCTGTGCGTCTTAGACGGCTTTCAAATATTGACTGTTAGTCTTCTTGGGCATGGCACCATCGAGCTCAAAAACAGAAGCCCAACTGGCTGATGCTCACTAAAGGGGGCTTGGCCAATGCTTAACAATACCTGCACCTAAATAATTGCACCATGGAATATAACCTGAATGATAGTGTCACCTGCTAGATGCACAGCGGGAATGATGAAGAAGACTTAATGGGAATTCTGCCCATCGTTACATTCAAATAAGTTCCTGAAAATCCTATGGAGATTACCAATTCTCGTCATCTAACATGATTTTCCAACAATTGAGGTTTTAGACTTATTTTGTGGAGTCATTAACCCAGAAGAAAGAGCCAACTGCGAAAGGGCATCTGATTTGGACAGGACTCTCATAAACCTATATGAAATCAGTTCTCCCTCAGAGAAATATGGTTCCAGTATGGATATCTCTCACTACAACATGTAATTTATACACCTTGCGCTCTATCATATCATTCATTTAATAAAAGTCCGGAATGAGGAACTCTACTATCATATCAATACCCAAGGTGCCTTACACAAGGCCTATGAACAGGTATATAAATTAGCATCACAAAGTATAGTTGACGTCCGCCATTTGATTGAAGCAAACCATGTCTATATTATTCAACTCCATAACCAAATAGGGAGCATTGATTCTGGTGTTATTAAGTATTTGGAGGAGGCTATGAAGCTTCTCCAAAAGGACATCCTGTAGTCAAACTAAAATACCAAAGATTACTTAACACCTTAACCCAAGAGCTCTGAAGACATGATATTAAAGCCCATTAAAAATGGCAGCTCAAGCTTATACTAGCCGCCATCATGAGAAAGAAAAAATCCTCCTCCTCAAATCCCATCTAGAGCAAGCCCTACGATTAATTGATGAGATGGAGGCCCATTGAACCTCTAATACTTCATCAGTATCTTAAAATAATATTTTTAAGTGGCTCATGTTGAGCAGGATCTGGCATCCTGTGAGACTCAGGCGTCTACTTTTTTTCATTACCAAATGACTCAACAAACTGAAGAGTGGCACTAGAGGTAAATCACCCGGTTGAGAAAATATTAATCAAGTATGCCGTCACCTTGATGAAGCTGAGAAACGCTGGAACACTCTAAAAGGAGATGAAAACAAATACTGAAAAGCATCCTCAGAGCACTGAATGCAAAGAGATGAAGGAGGACTTGAACTGGCGCATTGGAGTATTAGAGGATGAGAATAAGCTTTTAAAAACTTACCACTTATCCGCTCACCAACAAATTACAATTTGAACATCCGCGTTAAAAACTTGAATAATGACAAAAAGTACTAAAAAGTAGGATTTATCTGCTGGATGTCATACCAATACTTACCCTGGAGGAAATGAAGCAACATCTCGTTCATCTACAGGATCAAATATGTATACTCAAATGGCAAGTTGAACAGAGCTATGCACAAACAAAAATTACCTAATCTAAAACTCCTGTAATACTCATCATTATAGGAAAGAGGCCACTATTTTTAACCTACAATCAATGATAAGTTTACACCTGGAGAAGGGAGTATCACATCTTTCCTCTAAATCTATGAAGCAGCGATGGAAGTTGCAACTGATCATCAAAAGGTTAAGCATATTTTAGCTTGTTTAAGCTATATGGCTCAATAGGTTATGGTGCCTCATATGGATGACCTGAATACTTGAAGAAGTGAAAGAAACTATCATCAAAGAATTTGGGTCTAAGCAAAGCCTGAGTATGAAGAAACGTGCCTTTATAAGAATCACGCTATGGTGAAATAAACCCTTGCCAAATTTTCTGATCAACTCTATATTGAGGCACAAACTCTGTTGACATCAAAAATGCTTACCTTGAACGATGCCATAGACGATGACATTGCTCGTTTAGATAGTATCCCTGACCTAGCCATGCACGTCTCATCTGTCAAATGAAGCTTTGGTTCTTTATTAGCTAATAAATAATCCCTACTCAATGCGATTGATATACATAAGCCAAAGACCTCTCAAAACGCCTCCACAAAACATAGAGTGTATACCATGAAGGAAACAAAGCCTAAGAAGGAGGAGAAGCCAAGATGTTTCTACTGCAAGAAGAACAACCTTGCAAGGATATGTGTTTTAAGAAGAACCTTGCCCTTCCCAAGCAGGAAAAAGAAAGTTGGCTTAGTTTCATGTACCTCTAAAGATGACTGACCCAAAGTACCTGAAAACAAAAGATTGCTGACAGCTCATCTCACGTGCATTGAGAATAAATCCATTGAAGACTCTGAAGGAGGTTATAAGGACACAGACTACTATATCTTAGGTTCATTTGTTGAGCTTGCCATTCCAAAATTCTTGAATGCCGAAAATATTGACAAATCTCAGGATCCCAAAGGCACTTAACTCAGTAATGTTATTGAAGCCCCATAATAATTGATACAGACAGCAATGCTGGTCAATACTTTTACCTGTTGATATGACCCATCTCTACCATGCAAAATCCACTGGAGATAAAGAAGAAGTATCCCAATACTGCCCAAAAACTCAAAGCAACTTTCCGTCTTAAAGAGGTGTTAGAAGTCCTGCTAAAGTTTGTAGGAATCATTACTTAAGTGGAAGTGGTAATTCAGAAGGTCCAAGTTATGACTACCTTGGATATGAGATCACCTATCAATGTTGTCTCATCCTGACTCATTAAAAAGATAAAGCTCCCCCTGACCTTAAATACACTCAAGAATATAACATCGCTGGTCTGAACAGAACCAAGGCAATAGTTGCATATTCATTTCTGCCAATAAAAGTTGGCAAGTTAGTTTTCTCAGCTCCCACGGTTGTCCTATACAATAGCCAATACAATATACATATCAGGATGCAATTTATGATTAAATACAAAGGAGTCATGAATCATAAAGAAGTATATTTATCTCTTCTCAACTATGAAGTTCATCTTTTGCTGGGTAATCATGACTCCCGCAAGAAGGATTACTATTGTGGTCATGTAACATGTTTCTGATTTACTTTTCAATACTCTACTTCTGGAAGAAATATGAAAAGCTACCTGGCTTAGTAGATGCACCAGAAGAATACCGTTTTATGTCATTGAGGAGGTAAACTCAAACCAGGAGAACCTAGAGTGGTTTCTACCAACATAGACATGGTTATACCCACAAACCGCTTGTTACATATTACTAGTATCAATGTAGTAAGTAGGTTTGAACCAAGAGTTTTACAAAGAGTCCTTGATCCAGGTTTATCAGCAGCCTATTGAGCTTCTACTTGGAAAACTACCTGGCTAAGATATCCTAGTCAATAAATATCTAGAAGTTAGGGAAAGGTCAATTACTTCCCATTTATGAAATCAATAAGTTACATTTTACGGTTACTCATCTTAATTTTGGTCTAACTGTTGACAATTTAATTTTGCTATCCCTCAAGTCAAATATCATATAGATTAAATCAGGAGGAATTTGAGGAAATGAACCAATTACTTAAATACTATCAAGATATTTTCTCTACGTCAGATGTCAATTATGGTCACTAAAAAACTGGGCACATAATATTGATGCTGGAAATTTAACTGCTATCTGATTGAAGCATATAGGAAGTCAAAGCTAGAGGAGCAACACTTGAAGACCAAGCTCAAGCGATTACTGGATGATGGCTTACTTGTGCCCTCACAGAGTCCATGGTCATCCCCACTGCTACTCATAAATAAGAAGAATGGTGGTTACAAAATAGTGATGAGTTACAGGAAGCTAAACAGCCTCACTAAGAAGAACAGCTATTAAATTCCAAGGGTTGACGATGCTCTGGCTCGACTCTCTAACTCAATTTCTTCTCAGCGATGGACCTCGTCAGCAGTTAATCTCAGATAGATCTATCACCAGAAGACCAAGAAAAATATGCGTTGATATGCACGGAATGATTATTTCAACCTACCCAGCTCCCTCAGGGAATATGATCACTTTCACCTCATTTTAACAGGTGATAGATCAGATATGCAAGATATTAACCTCAACTGTGTGATCACATAAATAGATGACATAAATGTATTCTTAAAGCCTTTAATAATCATCTAGACCACCTCAAGTCAGTTTTCCTTTGACTGAGAGGTAACCACATCATGTTAAAGCCTGAAAAATGTACCTTCTTCCAACAGGAACTGGGTTTTTTAGGGCACGTCATCTCACAGGATAAACTAAAACTTTGTATGATAAGATTGAAAAAATCCCTAAGATGCCTGAGCCAAAGAGCCTTTAAGACATACAGGTATTCCTAAGAATAATGGGATAATACCATCAATTCATCTCTAATTTCGATCAACTCACCAAACTCTTGTCCGTTTACTTTCCAAAAATACCCTTTTATATTAAGGGTGTAGCAAAGAACTGCATACGATTCAATAAAGAGTTTGTTGAAAAGAAGACCAATCCTACGACACCTATATTATGGTAAGCCATTAATCTTATTTACTGAGGCTTCTGACATAGCTGTAGGCGCCATCCTCTCTCAACGGTATGGTGGATTCTTTGACCTCCTGTTTTAACACAGCAAAACGCTTTCCAAAGCTGAGAAAATTATAACATCACGGAGAAAGAGTGATTAGCTGTTCTCATAGTGTTTTAACCATTTCCAGACCTTCCTGTATAGTATAAACTTTAAAGTTTTTACAGACCACGCCTCTTTAAAGTGGCTGCAAATTTTGAAAAATCTGATAGGAGATTAGTCCGCTAGGTTCTTAAACTTCAGCATTATGGCATAAATTTCAACCATTAATCAGGAATAAAGCATATTAACATAGATGGACTAGACAGACTGCCCTTCTACATTTAGAAAATAGTGAAGATGAACGCTTACATGACCTACTTATGAAGCCAGACCCATGGAGGACAAAGATTCTAGTTAAGAAGATGCTCAAATGACATGCTCAAAATACAAAAGTTTTCAAAGTATAACTTTACAAGAAAGTTGGAATCAACTGTTTACATTACTTGTGACCTTTGGAAAGATACCAGTTATAATGAAAGACCACAATATCTTAGGACATGGAGGATCCAGGAAAACTTATGGATGAATAAAGTATTGCTAATATTGAGAAGGAGTACTGGACTCTGTAGTGGAATTTTTAGACGCTTGTATAGCTT
The DNA here is from genome assembly GCA_022478985.1 of Massospora cicadina. Classification (NCBI taxonomy): domain Eukaryota; kingdom Fungi; phylum Entomophthoromycota; class Entomophthoromycetes; order Entomophthorales; family Entomophthoraceae; genus Massospora; species Massospora cicadina. The sequence goes on from JAKSZP010004498.1 coordinate 27,503, forward strand.
GTAAAAAGCAGACGTTTCATAAGGCCAAGTACAAGTATCAGCCAATGACCCTTCAGCAGCCATTTTACACCATTAGTTAAAAACTCATGGGTCCATTAACTGAATAAAAAAAGGAATTAATTTATACATCCTTGTAGGGATTGATCACTTTTGAAGTGGGTTAAAGCAATTATCATTCCCACACATACCGCTAAGGCTACTAATAACTTTTTATATCAAATATAGTTTACTATACATGGCTGCTGTCATGGAAGCAGCTGATAAGAATTAGACTGGGCTCCCAGTCAGGGTGTGTGAGCACCCAGTGGAGAGCCTCAAATGCAAAGGGCACAGCGGTCCATGTGACCAGAAGAAGGGGGGATCTAGTGGGGATGTGAGGAAAGTAAAGGTTTATAAATGTACCAAAGGCCCCCAAGGCAAACCAGATGGTTGCAATGGGGGCAACCGTGAGTCTTGTGGGGGCAACCCCCAAGGGCTGGAGAGGCGGGGAGGACAATGACTCCTCCAGGGTTCACAGTTACTGGCCTTTGGTTACGGGTAGGTGAGTCTGTGTGCCAGAGAGGGGCGGCCCAGGGCCCACCGCATGGGCAGGGGTGCTGTCAGAGGGGAAAATGGACCTGCAACAAGCGTTAGGGCTGAGTCCCCCTTGGTTGGGGTACCCTGGAGCTCTCAGGTGGGTGGGACTAGCAGCGGACAAGCCAGGCATGGGGGCTGAGCTTGAGAGCATCGGGGTGGGGGCGCCCTAAGGCTGCTCCAATAGGGGAGCACGCTTGGAAATTCTGACAGCAAAGCGAACGGATGGGTTCACATTTGATGGGTACACGAAAATGGACAGAGAGTTGACTCCATCATTGAGAACAAGGCAGTTTATTGCGGATATGATCCACCACTGCATGATGGGTTGAGTGACCAGATGACCCATTCAGCGATCATTGGTATGATTTTTTAGGCGGCAGCACGCTTAGCAGGATTGATCTGCGGAATTTTGAACAAGAAAAACAAACAGGTGGAGTCTGCAGCAAGGCGTTTGGGGTATTCGAGCTTTATTTTTGCATAAAGAGTGGGGAGAATGGAGAATGAACTGACAACTGCCCATTGGCAGGGCAGTTGCCTTAAGTATTGGGAGAATCGCATAGTGGGGATGCTGAGGGATTGTGTGATTGGGGATTGGCAATGAGGTTTGGTTGGCTGGTGGGTGGGGGGTGGAGGGATGCCCAAAATCTTGGCAAAAATCAAAAAAATTGCAGATTTTCCCAAATTTTTGGGACCAGACCAGGTCGATGGTACCAATCCAGGCCTTGACCATTTGAGTCAGACTGCTCACATGGTTTGGATTTCCCAGATTCATCCTGGGGGGCTGTGGCCTTGGTGCTCAGTTGTCTGCAACTTGGTCCAAACTCTCAATTTGATTGTCTATGCAATCTAAACTTCCCAGATCTGTTCTGGGGGTAGGGGCAACTGGTCCAAGTCACTTGTGGCCTGGTTCAAAACCTGAATCAAGTTATGATCTGATTTCTAGATCTGACCAGTCTGGACTGTCCCCGTTAGTCCAGAATTTTCAGGCAGGGCTCTGATACTCGCGCTGGCTGTTTCTTCAAAATTTTGGTAAGTTTCCCCTTGTGAGTGAGGGGTTTCAGGGGCCCGCCCATGGCCCCTGGCCTGCATAATCTCCTGGCAGGTCCCCTCTATTAATTTTACCAGGGTTGGGGGAGGAAGGGGAGAGATATGAATATCTCTAGGCGGAAGGGCAGTTACCCAGCGCTCATCAACCACGTGCGCCAGGTCGCTCAACTGCAACAGGGGGTCCACTTGGGCCTTTGGCCCCCTTTTGGTCTGAAAGGGATGCTGCTCCCTATCCAGTTGTAGGGGCTGGTCCCCAGGACTTACAGCTGCCAGCAGATAATTCTATGTGATAATGGTAAGAGCTTTATGTCAAGAATTGTGAGGATTCTGGCCTCAAGCATGAGAAACTCAACAACTACTTTTAGCGCCGTACAACCCTTAAATTAATAGGAATGTAGAAAGAGCAAATAGGACGTTGGTCTCAATATTACGCAAGATGGCCCTACTGATCCATTTCATTAGAACCATATCTCCCAAGTGCATTGATGGCTTACAGGATATGTTTTTCATCAAATTAAAAAAACGACTTTACAAGGCCATATACAGAAGAGAACGTGAATTTCAGCTTTATTAGCCTGTGAAGTTACTAATGATAACACCAAAGAGCCTGATAAAGCGCTAAGGAGACTAGCCCAAAAGATTATAAAAATTCAATCAGAAAAATGACAATTCTAGTTAAGACAATTACAAGAGAAGGTTAAGTAGCGAATGCAACTCTCCAACCTTTACCCACCTTTGAGATTTCTGTACTTAGTCCCGTATTATCACAATCATATAGCACCTAAGGAGAAAAATAGATTCCATCTGGGATAGGCCATATGCTATAACTTAAAAACGTGGAGGTATTACTCAATCAAGTCTCTTTAAAGTGTAATAAATATCAACTACATACATAGCCATTTCTTTCAGTACTCCTTTATTATTATTATTTAGGGTGTGATGTTGGATATCAGTATTGGATATGATGGGAAGATAAAGACCACTCAGCTCCCACAACCAAATTGACGCCTAATCCTTGGAAGAAAGTTAAAGAATTACCTTGATAAATTTTCTGGAAAAATCGCTAGTCAGTACGGCTCAACTTAACCTTAGTAATTCTGTTGACCAAATTTGAGCCTAAGATACTAACAAGACGAAATTCTGCCTGATTGAAATGAAGAATAATCAGAAGTTCAGGCGACTAATACTCATGGTGGCACTCAAGGCAGTAAATTAAGATGAATCTACAAAATGGTAAAAATCATGGATCTGCCCAGCAATCAACCCAAGTGATACCAAGTTTCATCTGACTTGGCACATTCAACAATTTTTTTACCCTATCAAAAATATTCTAAAAAGGCATTATACCATCCAGAAGTTATTTATGACCAAAAGCCTCCTTTCCAGATTGTCCTCACCATTATTTTTTAATCCTTTTCAATTCGTGGCTTATAATGTTAAATGTGACATATAAAAGTCCTTATTCTACTCTATAATAAAGTTACATCTTTATTCTATAACTCATTTTGGTACCTGACTTCAATAAGTTCATTTCGCCATACTTACCATAGGCCAGATACTCTAGCTGTTGGGATTAAGCGGTGACTTGGCGCCTTTTGACATAAAAGATATACTTGTCATGCGTCTAAAATAGCTATATGTATTGACAGTCAGGCTTCTTGGGCATAGCACCATCAAGCTCAAAAACATAAGCCTAACAAGGCCCTTTTAGATCATGAGGGACTCATCTTATCATAAGTGAGGTTAGGTTAAGAGATCTTAAAGATGACTTTCCTCAGAGTCCACTAGGTGAGAATAGTTAATCTGGACAGGCTATAAGCATTCTGATGTATTATCCCTAGGTAGTGAACAATGGAAATGTCATAGTTTTTGAGCTTTGAGCCTATTGGCCAATCTCCCATCAGGATCATTCATCTGCTTGATCCATCACAACGAGGCATGGTCATTAGTTATAAAAATTGGGCCTCATATAAATAGGGTCAGATGTGCTTAATGGCCATTAGCACTACCAGAGACTCACTTTTGGTAACACTATAATTATGTTTGGCTTTAGATAGAGTCTTGCTATCTTATGCAATAGGATGGTCCGCTAAATTTTCGTAATTCCAGGATAATATAGCTCAAAAGCTATATTGTTATCATCCATAGTAATAAAAATGGGTTTTCAAAATTAGGATGTATGAATACAGTGGAGTGGGAAAGAGCTACACGTAGTATGAAAAAGAACTTTTCTGCTCTTCTTCCCACTAAAAAGGGATCCCTTTCTTTAACAAATAAACTAAGGGTTCAGAGGTATTCTGCAAAATGAGGAATAGATTGACAATAAAATACAAACTTAATAAAAAGATTGTATATCTCAAAGGGAACCATTTAGCATTTTAGAAATGGATGTAACCTTATTTTTTTAGTACTAGATGGTTATGTAACCTTATTTTCATTAGGGATATTCCTTCCTTACTTACTTTATGTCAATAAATCTATTTCACTTTTGAAATAACACTTAGAGGGTATTAACTTTAGAAAAGATTGATGTAAATATTGGAAGACTCCCTAAGGTGTGCTAGGTGAGTAATAAAGTTTGTGAAAAGACAGTTATGTTGTTGAAATAGACTAGCACAAAGGATCATTTTAAATCCCCTGATTAACCGTCCAGTGCTCTTTGAAAGGTGGCATAGGCATTGCATAGCCCCTATGGCATCCGCGTAGGCTCAAATAACCCTTCACTAGAGATAATTGCATATTTTTCCCAATCCTCTGGAGATAAATCAATCTATCAATAACCACTGACGAGGTCTATTGCTAAAGAGTTGTAATCCAGTCATAATTTGTAATGAATCATCCATACAAGGTAGGGATAACTATCATTTTTATGTAGAATTTAGTCAGTGATAGTCCATAACAACTCAATGTCCGCCATCCTTTTTTTAAATTAACAAAATCTTGGAGGCTCAAGAGCTTTTAGATAGTATGATTAGCCCAGCTTCTAAAGTTGTTTTAAATAAAGGGCTATTTGAGTCTCCTCAACCATAGTTTTTTTTGGTAATCTCAAATTTGAATGGGGATGATCTTCAGTTTTAACTTGGTTAATTACTTTGGACATCTTTTATAATAACCTGGTCCTAACAAAAAATAATTTTATATTCTTCAAGGAGGGATTCTACATTCTGGCGTTCATTGGAGTGATTCTGTCTCCAATCATACTTTCAACTAAAGTTATGGTTGTTAGGGGATCTAACCCTAAGTCTTGTAGAGAACTGAAACTACTTACATTAGTAATGTTTTCAATAGGACAGAGCTTGGCATATGTGATGATAAAGTGTCAAGGAATTTAATGTGTCCAATTAGTTTAAATCTATTAGAATGGAGATGGATTTCCTATAGTATTTAAATAAAGTTCCAGGGCAATTCAGCGCCTCTTTGATAGAAGGAATAGGGTGTCTGTATAACTCCAATACTTGTTTAGAGGGAATGTGAATCTTAATCCTGGACCCATGATAACTTGAGAACTGGGTGATATACTTAAGGGATGGGAAGCATGTATAGGTATCCTGTCCCTAGCATCCACGGTCTCAAGGAGGTAACTTTTGTCCCACACTCTAAGTTTTGATGCATTATTTTATAAATATATGTGGGATACTTGATGAAGCAAGTACGTTTCTGGGGCACCTTATTTTTATTTAGAAGATCAAAGCTTAGCGTTATTAAATATTCCAAGAGGGAGAGGTATTGTTCATTGTGATTAATTATGAAATTGAACTCCCTCATTAGTTGGGCTTTAATAAGCAACCCATAGTTAATGTTTTCTAATGTGATAACGGGGGTGTTAATCAAAAGCTTTTTAAATTGGAGAGGCAAGGAAGAGTATGCTCCAATCGCCTTAGTATACTTATTTACCGCCGTCCCATATTCAGCTTTGTGAATCAAGTCAGGAGCCATTTTTGATTTTCATTATAAGCCATGAGAATATAATGTTAAGTGAGGATCTGGTAGCAATCATAGCCATTACTTTAGCTTTAAGAACTACTTCCACTCATACCACATAGGATCCAAATTAGGAATTAATTGCCAATAAACAGTCATTAATTAATTGTAGAGAGGCGAGTAAAATAATTTTTCCTCAAACAGGCTCAGGGTTTTTCGATTTGTTTGAAAGTTTCTAGTTGATACTTGGCTCTCACTAGAGGAGCTGGCTGTAAGAAGTTGATTGGGTAATTGTGCAATAAAATTAAGTAAAATTTAAGCTTTTATTGCCTTGGATAGAAGTCAGCACTTCGACTTCAGTTGTGTCAGCTAATACAAAGCGGTTGGATGAATTAAAGTCATGTCTAATAAGTTGAGGAGTTAGGGGTTTGCTAGAAGAGGGAGCCTTTTGTTTTAAGCTGACTGATCTTTTGATACCTTATTTTGAGAGCAATGGTAGCAGGTGTCAATAGTGTGGGTGGAGCGTTTGCAGTAGCTGCAGAATTTTTCCTGGGCAACCACTTCATAAGGAACCACTGCTAGAACAGCGGATTTAACTTTAGGGGCATGTTGACGAGTTTCAAAGCCTTAAGAAGATTAGGGGAATCTCCAAAAAAAACTTCCTAAAGGTTCAACCTTGAAGTCATATCATTTTTGACTGCCTTAAGTTAAAACTGAATATTAGGCATAGCTCTAAACGCTGATACAGCAGCGGTGACAGCGTTATCCAACGTGAGCTGATTCCTCACAACCCAGTTTTGGCATCTCGATAGAATTGGTGCACAAACTCATTAATAGTTTCTCCTTATTGTAAGATGATCTCATAAACGCCTGTTTTTGGCTTTCAGGAGTTAACTCACAACCAAATTCCCATAATAGAACAGATTTTGCATCACATCAAGTGTTGAAGATCATTAAATGAAGTACAATTATCTCTTGCACCACTCAACTTAGGCAACTGGTCAATTGCTTGGGACATTAGTGATTAATATATTCCTCTGTGGCACATTTATAGCAGTAAAAGAAGGAGAATACACTTCCGTCCCTGAGGTTATACTTTCTTTGAAGGAAGGCTTGAACAAGTTACCCAGATGGGTAAGGGGGCGGATGACAAGTACAGAAACAGAGGGTGCACTGGACCTGGGGAGGGCTGATATCATGGTGGGATTTATCTGATGAAAGGGCATTAAATCGTTGACTCAGCTTCATAAAACAACCGTTAACCCAGGCAACTCACTCCTGTATAGCATATAATACTACTTTATTGGCGCAAGTAGGGATCAATTGCCTAACATCGCTCTTCATATTGAGGGTTGTTACTCTTAGTTCAAATTGTCACTGCTTGATGGCAAGGATTCAGAGTTCTAGCCTTTTCATGGAGTTTTTGATGTTAACAAACCAGATGGTGTAGTCCACCTCCATGGTTGTCATTATTCTCTGGGGACTCAGGAAGTACCTGGCAGGGAGCACCAATTATGTCAGAATGGGAGGATTTAATCCTACCATCCTTGAATGAGGGTAGGTCTTCCAAAGCCTCAGTCGTGAGTATCTTAATTTATTTGAATATCATATATATAATCAAAAAAGCTCCTTAATTAATGAATATAATATTATAATAAAGAAAAGAAAGTAACCTAGTTTATTTGTCAAAAAAGATTTTACTGAAATCAAGTGCTAAACTTCAGGGTTACTCACCAAGCACCTTAGAGCCAAGATTGGTACTAATTTGCTCTTCAGGGTTTGTGTGGCATTAGCTTACTTTGGAATTGTAGCATTTGATTGTTGAGACTGGGTCTGGACCCTGACATCAGGAGGTTTTGATAATTTCATTTGGGGATCATCCCCAACAGTAATACTATTTAAACTCTTAGACCAGGTTCATAACCTGTCATCAAATTTACTCAAATTTTTAGTTTGAGCCAAAATCCTGATAATACTGTCAATGTATGCCACGATACACATGAAGTGAAGATTAACCAGTACTTCACCAATCATACGCTGGAAGGTAGCAGGCGCATTCTTAAGGACAAATACATCATGCGGAATTGGAAGATACCTCACCTAGTATGAATGACCATCAGCCACTCCTAGCTTTCTGATACTCAGATTTGACTGCAGGCATTTACCAGGTCATCTTTAGAAAGCATATGGGATTTGGCAATCGCCTGGCTGATGGTTTCCAATGGGGAGCAGATAGGGATCATGCACAGTAATATTATTCATATGGCTGTAGTTTAATCACAAGTGCAATGTATCATTGACATTTTGAGAAAAAACAATAGGGGGTACAATATGAGAGGATTTCAAGACTTCCAATCTTCTTGGAGAATATCATTCAACCACACCTCCAGGGCCTTATCCTCTTGCTCTGTATAGGGGTACAGAGGACAGTTGATAATAACTAAATTTATTGTCAATCAGAAGTCCAACTCATACTCAGAGTGGGAGGGAAGGCAATTGGCCTTCTCCATATCAAATATATTCTAGTACTGCAACAATCTAGAAGTAGAAATTGTGGAAACTCAGTGAGAGATGGAGTTAAAACAATCAACCCCAACACTCCGGCAGGGGAAAAGGTATCAATAAGTGAAAATTTGCCACACATGTGAGGATTCACAAAAGACAAAAGGTTGGTGTTGCAGATGAGGCCGTGAGTGGTTCACCAAGTCAGAAACCGACCAGTGGAATGAGTACAAACAACCTCAAAGTAATAGAGGTACTGGCGACTAACTCACCGCAGAGGGGGCAATCAAGGCCCTTTTATAGGCGAGGGCAAGCCAAGAATATTTCCGTCAATTTGAGGTAATTTCATGAGCATTAATTTTCCACAAGCCTAAGATGACGTCATGCGAAATATTTTTTGCCCTGCTGAGTTAATAGATTTAGTTAATAAGGATGATGACGCTGCCAAAATTCCTTATGAAAATCGACCCCCTTATATACCTTTGGGGGTCCAAGATAAGATGCATTCTGCCGGTGATGAAATGATGAGTGAAACAAATTACGCCAATGAGAGCTTTCAAGATTTGAAAGTGATTATTACCAAATCCAGCAATCATCCAATTTTCAGAGTGACTTAAAGCCACGATGCAAGGCTTATTGTAGGAGTGTCATTGCTCAAACCTGAAGTCAATACAAGGATTACTGAATTGTTAAATCAATCAATATTGAAAGAGAGCACAATGAACCAACACCCAGAAGCGAGGACTAGCACAAAGGCCCCTGAACATCGAGGTTCAGGGGTAACCACTGTGAGATGGAGCTTGAGGTTACAAGAATTAGCTCAAATGGATGCAAATACAAAAGCAGCCGTCAGAAGACGTCTGACTAGAGGATCTTGAAAAATCCTCATATAAAAAACCCAACTTCCTATCCTTTCTCAATATTTCATTTATTTTATATATTGATTTTCCCCCAAAGTATAAAATACTTCACTTTTTATCCTAAATAAAAACTTTTCTACAGAATCTGAAGTTTATCATATTTTTTGGACTTTTGTTGTATAAAGTTTAGTAATTGCCATTAACCAGTCTGGGATTAACCAATCTGGATGAAGTCACTCTCTGTTGAGGATACCTTAATTTTTATAGCGCCAAGTAAGAGGTTGTAAAGGTTCTCAGTGATTCCCAAGGGACAACGCATAAAAAATATCCAAGAGTGTCAAGAAGTTACCCATGGGCACGGAATTTTTAACCAGATAATTGATGCTACAAGGGGTAGCATCAGAGGAGGATTTGTTTAGCAAGAATTAATGTGATGTTAGCAAAGGAAGGCTGGTGCCTAATCTGCGCGGAGTAGACACCCTGAACAGCGATTCAGTCTTTAAAGTTAAGAGATCTGAGGTTGGCATGCTGACTGTTAGGTTAAAGGTTAATACAAACTTGTTGATGACGCCACCAATTAACCTCAATGATATCTGGAAATAACAAATATGACACTGTGGTAAATTTGGTCACAGAAGCCAAATGCATGCACTTATAATGGTATTGGCCATCTAACATAGCAAGTTATCAAGGCTAATGACACATTTAATTTTGAGGAACCTTCATCAAGATGTAGATCCAAATCCTGAGAGACCTGAAAACTCATAAAATTCCTGGCTGCTACTGTATCCAAAAGCCTCAACTGCTGTAACATGGGATCCAAACTTAATTTTAACAAGTAACAAAAAGTAGACATGTCCTTGTTTATTAATACCTTATTAAGACATAAATGGTGAGTAAGGGGCAATTTCTTACCATCCGCTAGACCATCCTCAAGGGGAGAAACCATGGTTCTAGCCAAGTAAACAACCTTGACTTCTACCTGTGTTCAGCAGAAAACAAGGCCTCAATGGATTCACCAATATCTGCTTCCCAGGAGCATCTGAGTTGACTTTAAGAACACTATCACTAGAATATAAAACAGCGGGTTGGGGGAAGAGAAGTGGGATAAGGGACAAACAACACACCCACACTTGCAATCCATTCAAAATGGACATATGTGGGGAGAAATCTAAACCGCGCTTCTTTACACTTGATACAGGAGGAAGCCCCACCGTTGTTTGTGTTAGAATATATTCCTTAACCGCGGCATAAAAACTATGATTTAGAGAACGGTCCATGCTTTCAACACCTGCCACCTCAACACAAAGGCGGATCATCCATTCATAAAACAAAACTAACACAGCACCCCATCTACAGGGATGAGTGGAGAAGGACAGTAATTTGGGTTACTCCATAATATCATGGAGCCTGCTGATTATAATAATGCACTGGCATGCATGATTAGTTATTGCCCAAAGCACCAGACAGAATACCTCTGGTACAGCCATCCATATTTGAGGATGCTTAGAGAATAGGGAAACTGTGAGCACTTGCCAGGAATTTCTAAAATTAGAAATAATAGCCACTAAATTTCTGGAATACTTCTTAAACTCACAAAAAATTGGATGTGTTAGGATTTTTATTTAAAACTAAAGAGCGTAAAGGGAGAATGTGGAGTGACAGTGGACCTGACAGGTTCCGATGCTTATACACTTACTGAATAGGGAATGGATTACAGATTTATTCCTGTCAGGAATAACTTTTTAATTTAGCTATGGCAGATCTTTACCCTAAATTGTTACCAGTATCAGTTTGGATCCAACCTGCCCAGCCAGATTGATGTTAAATTCTTTTTCTGGAAATTCATTCCACTACAATTGCTTATGCGTAATGGTGATGACTTTTGGTGGACAGAAGGTTGCGCCCACAGCCATGCCAAATATGGGCAGTCCCATTGAGTAATGAAGGGGCTTATTGCATTCATACCTATTGAGGATGAGCTCATTGTTACTAGCAATGGAGGGGACTAACAATTGAAAATTTTTGATCCCACGAGTGACTCAATCAATTTAATTTCACTGGATACCAAATTTAACCTGACTAGCAGAACTCAAGCTGGTGGAGGAAACCTCTTGATGGAAAAGTTTACAATGAACCTTCTGCTGGTGATGGCTTCTGACCACCTCCACCTCCTGACACCTCCCAAATTTTCTGCGCAAAATTCTGGGTGGTTAGCAAAGGGGAGAGGCGCTATTTCCAAGACATATGCCATAACCTATCTCTCATCTACCCTGAGGGACAAATCACCCAAGTGATGATAGTCATTGCTACTGGCTTACACCCCTTCTTAGTTTAAAAAGGTAATTCTTCTCAGTTAAGCTGTTAGGGTTGATCCCCAAGGCTTACAGCTGGCCTCTGTCACCTGGTGGGATCTTCAGGGTGCACTCGCTAGTGCATAGCCAACCTTATTCCAGCAGTACGTGCACCTCAAGCTCACCCATAGTTTCCTTCTCAGGTACATCCCTTGTTTCATCCTCTTGCAACCCCCTGGTTGCAAGGCACAAGTGTTATAATATGTGGCAGTCCAAAACTGACTATCCTAATCCTGATTAGCCACTCCATAGCTGATAAATTTAAATCAGATAGTTTTACAAAAATTCTAATATAAAGAGTAAATGGTGTTTATCTAAGAGATGAAACAAAATAGATAGTATTACTAAGTGAGGAAAGGGGGAACGTACCCTCACTTGATAAATAGTATCCCAACAAGAGCTCATAAATAATGATAATTTTGGTGTCAGAAAGCCCTAATGCTTGCCGTCATCCCAGCAACCATTTGATGGTGAATTGAGGATACCAAAATTACTAAATCCGCTGCAAATATAATCTATTTATTAAGATTAAGCCAAATTTATTGACTTGACACTTAAGTCAAGTCAGAAAATTGGAATCGCAACCATTGTCATAGCAGATTTCTTAAGTCCTGCCTGTTTTTGGGAATTCATTCACAATCACATATCATAACATCAACCCCTCAAAAAACAAAATTCTGGTGCGCGTGATCCAGGATCACTAAGGAGGGTATTGCAACTAAGTGATTTTCTAATGGGTGACTTTGTGAGAAGGGAATCTTAAAGGGTATCAAATTGGAATTCAGGGTTCCTCAGAAGCGTCAACATTCCCCTGGAGATCCCCTGGTGGGTTCAAGAGGCCTCAGCCACCAGTGATCCAACCTGTAACAAACAGGGTTCTCAGGCCCTTGCATGTCATCAGATATATATAACCTTACACTAGAAAAGAGTTGCTTTTATTGAATGGCATAATATGTGAATATCGAGATGTTGGACATCAAATTCAGGGTAATTAAATATTGCCCAACATAGGGGCCTAGTGGCAACTCAGGAAGTAGACCATCTGGTCTGAAGTTTGTTGTAATGGCTAATAATCTACTGGCCTCTAGCCACCTGTATGGACCTAGGGATACGCACTTACTGGTGTTGCACTCCTACAGGCATCTCCAATGGTAAACAGTAATTAGGTTGAGGTTTGGGATATTTGCAGGACCAAACAATCCCTTGAAATGACCTCTCTCCTTATGAGGGCAAGAGATCTTAGATTACAGCGCATTATTGGTGATAAAATAGTGTCTATGCAATTCTGGATGTGTTATTGGCCAACCTGTATTTCAAATTGAACCAGTAAAAAAGTTTATAACTAAATATATATTAATCAAAATGGCAGTTTTTATTTGAGAAAGGCCTATGTTAACATTTGGTGATATGGGTTAGATCCGCTAGGCTGGTTGAACAGGTGTAACACCACTGAAAAATGGGCAGACAATGTTAATATTGCCAATCCTGGGTAAATAATAATGATATATAAATATGAAGCTATATATTCAACAGACACTACTTTATTATATATAAAAATCGCAGACTACTTCTGCTAACTTTTCCCTTCGTTCTGCTTCAAAAAACTTCCTTCTCTCATTCTCTGGATTAGCTCCTAATCCTCAGTACCCTCAATCTGCATTTGATCCTTTTTCTTGATTAATCTCAAATTTACTACAATTTTAGGGTTTCATACCATCATTGAGGCTTTGGTGGAATTCACAATAGTTGCCAAACTATTATCACCTAAATTTGATTCACTTTATGTAAACATAATCTCCAGCCAAATCTTGAGGCTCACCTCAACTATAAAATATAATCTGCCAAACATATGACTTATTGTCCAGTCAAACCAGTTTCTTGACATTACCCTCCCTTGACTGGATGATAAGTCTCCTATTGCTTATACACCCAAAGGAACTTTGCGTGTACTTGGTTGATAATCCAACCTCCTGTGGGTTCCTTAATGGTGTAGGCATCAACACCAGTCTTCTCGTTTATCACAAATGGTCTGGTCCATATAATAGCAAGCTTTTTCCTCCTTCCAAATTCATGTTGGTCGTGGAACAAGACTAAATCTCCTACAACAAACTGTGGGAGTACACTACATCTACTTTGGTCAGCTACCTGATTGTGAATCTTCTTAGCTAAATAGTGGAATAAACTTAATTTTGAAGTTTTATCAGTGTTCATTAAGTTAATCAAATAGCGCTGGGCTCTACTCCATTAGTATCCTCCACACGCTGGAATAAATAATTCTGGAAAATCCAGGTGGCTTCCATAAAGTAATTGGAAGGGATTTTTCACATTGACAAATGATAGCCAATATTACATGCAAAGATGGTGGTGGATAGCAGGGTACTCAAATCAGCAGGTTGATATTTTACCAGCTTATGGACAGTGTTTACCAAGGTGCCCTTGACCCGTTTAACCATCCCATTAGATTCAGGGTGGTATGGGGTAGTTAAGACCCTGTGGATGGCCATCAACTCAATTAACTTATGAAGGACAAGTGACGTGAAATTTGTTTCGTTATCCATGAGAATAACCTGCGGACAGCCATGTTGCTGTATGACACACTCCATAATGAACTTGGAAGCAGTGACAGCCCCTTAATCGTTGACCGCTCATGCTTTCACCCATTTTGTCAAGTGATCAATCATTACGAGTATATACTTGGAGCAATTTTCACCAGTCAGCGGAGGGCCCACCACATCAAGGGAAACAGTTTGTTATGTAAAACGGGGCTTAACCAGCTGATAGGTAGTTTTCTTGTGGGTAGGTAATCCACTTGACACTGATGACAACAAGCAACTGTCTCAAACACATTGTAGTGCATGCTATCCCAATAGTGACAGGGTTGTAAGAACTCCAGCGTTTTCTGTAACCCTCCATGACCTATTGCTCTATGTGCATCTATGATAATTGCTGGCCTGGCGGAGGGTTTTGGGAAGCTCAGCGTCAATTCTCCAATTTTTTATATAATTCCCCATTGTGCAAGAAGGTGTCACGTTAAAGACCATAGAGCTCCGTGTCACATATGGTGGCTCATCATGATATTTTACCACAATCATCTTCTAATACATGATGTCAGCCAAATCTTCCATAATGGCGACCATTGGTAATCATGAGAGACAGTCCGCATTCTGATGTTTTGCCCCTGGCTGGTGTACAATCTCAAATTCATATGCATGGAGCTTCAAGGCCCATCGCTCAAGCAATCCTTCAAGTTCCCAAAGATTCTGCAGCCAATGCAAGGATACATGATCTGTTACCATTTTGAATTTCACCCCGTGGAGGTATACCTGGAACTTTTTATATGCATATATCCCATTGAGCACTCTCACTCGGTCACAGTGTAATTACATTCATGGCAATATAAGCTTTAGCTACAAAATGCGACAGAGTGCTCCACACTGTCATCATCCTTATGGGTTAATACTGCCCCTACGGCAGAAAGTAAAGCGTTCATTTTCACAATAAATTCGTTTTCATAATTAGGGTATTGTAAAACTGGTGCACTATCTAACGCGGTCCACAAGACATCAAAAACATTTTGACATCATTCAGTCCAGTCAAAGGTGGCTTTTCTCTTCAATAACTCAAAGAGTGGTGCCCCAATACAGCTGAAGTTAGGAATGAACCGCCAGTAGTAACTGACCATCCCCAAAAACACGTGGATATCCCGCTTATTATCTGGGCGAGTCATCTTACATATAGCTTCCACATTTTCCATTTGAGGTTTAAGTCTTTTTGCGTCTACCATGAACATGAGATATTTCAACGGCCCTTAAAAAATGGCACTTAAAAAGCTTAATTTTGATGTTAGCATAAGTAGTCAGCGGAAGACTTGTTATAAGTGGTCAAGATGCTTCATGAATGTTTGAAAAAACATATTGATATTGTTAAGGCAGACTAGAACGCAGGACAGCTTCAAGTCACCTAAGATTGTGTCCATCGCCTGCTGAAACGTAGCCAGGGCGTTACATAACCCTTGGGACATATTTTAGGCTGAAACAACCCTGTAGAGGTAATTATGGTGCATTTCTCCCGTTCAACCACCAACAACTTGATCTTCCAGTACCCCTATATCAAGTCCATGGCAGAAAAATACTTAGCACCTCTCAGCCAATCTAAAGCATCAGCAATCTGTGGAAGAGGATATAATCCTTCTTCATTATGCTACTAAGCTTCTGGAAGTCAATGACCACCAAGTTTGTCATCTTTTTTATTAACATTTAGCACTGGCGATGCCCATGGACTCTTGGATGACTCTAACATCCCCTGCTTGGTCAATTTAGCTACTTCATCATAGGCAACTTCATCCACAGCTTTTGAGTGCTGAATAAGCCATGCCCAAATGGGGGGTGATTGCCCATATCTACCCAATGCACGACTCCAAGCGCAAATCCCAAATCGTGGTCAGTTGATGCAAAAAATTACTCAGTATTTTTCAAACAGGGCCATCACCCTATCCTTCTGTCCTTCCAACAGCCCAGTTATAGCTTCCCATGAAACCACTGTCATTACGCCATATGAAGTTTTTATGGGTAGACTGAGGTCTTCCTAAGACCCAAAATCATGAAAAAAATGAACCTCATCAATAGGAGTCAAGTGTAAATAAGCCACCAATTAATGCCTTTGAACCGTCATAGACTCTTTTTGTAGGTTTTCTATCAGTACTTCACTTCCCTGTACCCTGGCAACAGTAATTCAGGAGCCACATGGTGTTTTAACAATAATTGCTGGTAGGGCCCCAAAATTTCCACGTATAGATCTTCTGGGATGTCTATTTTGAGCTCCATCCCTAATATGACCTGATGTCCCAAAGGTATACTGATAGCTTTTGCAGCCAGTAGCGGAATGCCATTGTATTCATAATTTTGGTTAGGTAGAGCTGTGTTCCTTTGCTTCATTTAATGATATTGAACAGGAATCACTCCGTTACTATACACAAGATTAATTTGACTGGAGCGAATTGGGTCCTTTGGGACTCCACTGGAGGTAAAATAGATGGGGATCTGTTTTCCCAGATTATTAATTTATTATTCCGCCATATTGACTAATGCCCCAAGTTGCCGCATGAACACAGCTCCAATCAATATGCAGTTGATTATTATTAGGCAGAACCACCGCTGGTGCGGAAGCCTTGACTGAACTGAACCTCAGTGGTAACACACTGTAAGCGCCCTCTGACACAGTATTTCATGCCCCGCAGTCCTATACACTACTTGATGTTCCACATCAGTCTTCTGCGGAAGCTTATCCATGAGCTTAATGAATACTAGATTGACTGGAGCGCCAAATCAATAAAAGCTCGGATTTAATATTCTGATTGAAAATATAATAGTAGGTACACTCTGATTAAGAAGAACCATTTATGTTTATTACATGAACATCCAAGGGCTTATTGTTACAAAGAAAAGTGACAATACCGGCGCTTACATGAGAATAACCCTGGGCATTATTTTCTATTAGAATTGCAACGTTCACCCCACTAGGGCGGCAACGTATGTTGAGGGTCTGACTTTGCCTGTGCCATATTGCTCAAGGATTTTCCAGGCGTATGGCTTTTGTACATCCTGGAAGAACTCCGATTCTGTGGGGTTATGATTGCTCTCTTGGGTTGGGGCTGAGATATCATAGGGAATTTGATGATATAATAAGTTGTTGGGGCGAGAACTGGGACCAACGCAAAGTGACTTTAGGAAATCATCAGGGTTAAAATAAATTCAGATTAGTAGAGTGGAGCGTTTCATTTCTACTTCGCTCAAACATTTTTCTGTTCAATCAAAGTGCGCAGTACTGCATGGACATGCAGGTGGCTAGGGCAGTTAGCCGCATAGTGGCCCCTTTGGCTGCACGAGAAACAAGCATTCATAAATGGCTCTCATCGCTGTACCACATCAAAGGTCCAGGTTAGAATTTAAATGAAAAAATTGTAATTTGGGCAAGGATGAACTGGATGTGCATAAGGAGGACAGAAAGGACCCGCTGACATATTAAGTGGGCAAGTATTACCCAACGGATTATAACCAAAGCGTTGTGGTCCATTTCCTGATGGGGAGGCGGCGGTGGTCACAGGAGCTTTATGTTCCACATTGGGAGCACAAATGTGACAGAGAGATGTCATAAAGAATCAACGATTTTTAAAAGCTCTGCATCTTCTTGAAGAATGTGGGCCATAGCATTATACAGCTCTTAATATGGCTTAACAGCTGCCATCATAGCTATGCCCACGTCCTTGTTGGTTAAGATATTTTCTCCCACTAACATGTGATCCTCATCTGTGAGCTGCTCCACGAACTCCACCAGTGACTCATTTTTTTGAAACTTTATTGTCATAAATTCGGCCTTGCACTGCGCCATCTTCACTACACCCCCCAAACGATGGATCACGGTCTCCTTTACCTCTTGATATGTTATGGTACTACTCTTAAGGTAACATGTGACCTGGTCAGTGCTCTCAACATCCAGGGTGGTTAACAACAGTCTAGCTTTAGGCTAGTTTAATGCTCTTTCCTCAGCAAATTCAAACTGAATGAGATATCCGTGCATGTTTTCATCTTGATTGAAAGGTGGCAACTTCTTATAAGCTTCTTCTACCGCTCAAAGTCACTTTTGAGTGATTTAAATTTGAAGTTTTATTAATCCACAGCCGTCTGCCCAAACCTATTCTTTAATGTCCTTGGCTCCACCGCCTGCCACCCCAGTTTGGGGCAGCAGTGCACCTCCACCTAGCATTTCTGCCCCACGGGCAAGCGCGTTTGGATGGGCTCAAACAGCCCGCCCACTGCTTCCAACCGTTTTGTCCCCCCACGGGACTTAGTGCTCCACCTGGCGCGCGTCCACCCTTCTCGCCCCCATCCTCTCGCCCTCCCTCGCTCTGCCATTCGCTATTTCCTCAGAGTGGACTATGGGCGTTTGTTCCCATATGCCAATAAGGCAATTATTGAGCTTGCCACCGCAGCCTTTGCGCCAGCTGGCTTTATGGACTTCCGCCCTTTTAAGGACTACTTTGACGTTGGGTTCCAATCTGGGGAGGATGCTGAAGCGGCAGCACAAACTCCTCTAATCTATAAAAAACCCCATTCCCACAACCCGTACTCGCCTCCCTTCAGACACCATGCTAGTGGTATCCTTTGCAAATCTCCCATCCCACCTTCCACCCCAGGTTTTGTATGACCAGTTGGTCGCGGGGCTCATGGCTTATGGCACTCAGCCCAACCTCATCTTTGCCATTCCATCTGGTGCGGAGCGCCTTGCTGCTCCTCGGGCAACAGCCACCATCATACCACACCACCCTACCATAGCCCAACAAATCCCACCCCGCGCTAGTGTGGCTGCAGCGCCTGATCATTTCTTTTGGGCTCGGGTCAATAATAGTAGGCAGATTTGTTCCCTCTGCTTTGGCCTCAACCATGCAAAAAGAGAGTGTTCAGGCCAAGTCCGCTGCTGCGGCTTCTGAGCCCCCCTCTGGAGGTTCAGTATGGGGCGCTTTGCTGCCCCCTCCCACCCTCCAATCTCATTCAGTGGGCCCACATGGAAAATCAGCCCCCCCCAAAAAAAAAAAAACCTCCAGCCTCACTCTCCCACCTAAATCTACCCCAGCCAATCAGAGCAATGCTTGGACCACCATTGGCACCCAAGCAGCTGCCCATTCGCCTAATCCCACCCACCCAAATTCGAACGCCACTATTCCAGTGAACCAAAATCCATGGGTTCTATTGGCTGAAACTGACGAATCAGGTAATGTCCTCATTAGTAAGCATACAGGTCAACCTCTCTGCCAAGGCGATTATGGTTGGGCGGAATTTTTCCTTCATGACTTTGATGAAACCCCTACTCCTCGCCATTTCGCTCCTCTGCCCAATACAGCACCCTCCCAAAGTGATCACCAGCTCGCCTTAGCTGCGGTGGCCTCTCCTCATTGCCCAAAACTAAGCACCGCGATGGCCCAGTCAGTGGCTCAGCTCCAGCATGGCCTTCCCACCCTCTTCTTCCCCCCCACTTCCCTGAATCTCCCTGCAGTGACATCTCAAAACTATTCGATGATGCTGAAGTTGCTGTTATAAATGTCGCAATGATTGCTTCATTCACCCCTCAGCCAAAATCACCCGCCACAGTATCTCCCTTTTCACCCAACTTCCTGAAGCCCGCAAAGAAGCTGAAGTTCTCCTCGCAGCTTTTGTTGAAACACTTTCCCATCATTATCTTGATGCAGAAGAGGAAAACTCCTACTACGCTGACCTCAACCCCCACTATGTGGATGCCCCAACGCCCTGGCTCTCTGCTTTGATCCAGTACTGTAACCAACATCCCTTGATCGAGGTGGGTCTTTCTGAAAACCAACCTCCCGACCCCTCCTCACCCTCTGCCATGGTGGGTTAGCAGTTTCTGCTTCCCACCCAGTTAGTAGTTTTGTTTGTCGTTTTGAGTGTTGTGTTCAGTACTGTCCGTCCCCTGGTCAGCGTACCTCAAATAGATTGAAAGGTGGCAACTTCTTGATCCATACAAAATCACCCAGCTCCATGTTTTGAGCTCAGGGAACAGATAAGCTAGGTTCAGACAAACTAAGGGGAACACCCCTTGTGGGCAAGAATAAGGTCATGAGGGTGGATGTGAATCCACCGTAGTGGACTGGGAAGAGTTTGGATTGCTGGAAGGATCTGCTGTAACAATTTGGGGGTAATTGCTGGCTGAACTCTAGTATTCATTGCTGGAATTGCTGCTGGACACGCCATTACTTCCTTCACCAGTCTGTGCAGCGAAAAGTTCATCTATTATCTGCTCTGATTTGACCAAATTGCGGTGACACTGCCCATCTCTCACCCCCTGCATAAGCTCCTTGACTTCTTCCTTCAAAATCGTGGCAGAATTCTCACTCTGTGTCTATTTTACGCTCCATTCTCTGAAGCTGTACAAGGTCAACCTCCAATGTGCCCTGCATTCTCGAGTTCTGCCATCCAGTGTCACAAGCTTGTCAGTTTTCTTCATCCACTTGATTGATTAAAGTGGCTCATTCCCACACCAGCCTCTCATTATACTGTTGAAGGTTTATAAGTACACTTGCATAATGGCATACTCCACTGTCTCAACAAATGGAAGAGTAATGGCTTGGGCCCAAACCGCTTGGATGGAACTCTCCAGCTGATTGATTAGACCTAGCAATTGGCTGTATTATAAGGTTTTCAAGAAAGAGCTGATCAAATAGTCGGCAGCCCTCTGATTAGTCCACTCAGCTCAAAGTTGGCTAAATTTGATTGCCACTGCATCAGCGTGATCAGTCACCCACCGCTCTAATAAGGTAACCCAGTCCCTCATCCAAGCCACTGCTGTGTAGATTCCTTCCACCCATTCAGAAAATTCCACCATGAAGCGCTCAGTGTTACTACACAGCGTCATAACATCCTGTACCCATTCACCTGAAAGCCCACACCAGTCTAACAATTCTCCTATTACTTGGGCAACTCATTACTCAAGTGTGGAACTACTTGGTCCAAGAAGTTGTGGACATTCATGACACAACTTTCTATGTGCACCAGCACCCCCTGTATTTCTGAGAAAGAGTGATCAAGGCGTTCAAGCAAGAGACAAGTGTCATTTTGTTTCACTTGGACAAAATGCATGACATTGCCAATCTCAATATTATGCTGGGCCAACACAGGTAGTAGTTGGAAGATCAAAGGCTGAACATATGCAACCAGATATTCCTCAACTCCATGGGAGCCGAGCTGGCAAGACAACCTCATTGTGGTAGCGTCAAGGTAAGACATATACAATTAATAACAGGCTTCTTGGTCGCGTTGTTTATAAAACAGGCTCATGACATGTTCACCCACATCCCCTTAATAGAGGCGGTAACCCTGAAAGAGCCATTTCATGATACTCCACAGTTGCTAAGGGGTTACGTTGGTGATCTTTCCTGTTGGTCTGACTCTAACATGGGGCAAGCTGCTAACCGCAAGTCCATCCTGGTTTCCTCATCTCCTAGTTCTGTCACCATAAATAGTGCCATTTCCTCATTAGATGTCTCCATTGGCTCCTTGGAGTACAGATTATGAAACCCTATTAAATTCTGACTTAATGATTGGGGGCTCGTCATGATGCCCTAGTTGCCGTTGTAATACAGTTAACCAGTGGCCCCTGTGGTGAGCACCACTGTTAACTTTTTGCAATATGGGTTAGATCCACCAAACTGGTTGCACAGGTGTAGCACCATTGAGCAATGGACAGCCAATATGAGGATTGCTGACCCTGTGTAAATAGTAATGATATATAAATATGAAGCTATCGCTCCAACAGATACTACTATATTATATATAAAGGCACAGACTACACCTGCTAACTTCCTTTCTTGTTTTACTTGAAAAACCTCCTTCCTCCATTCCCTCATTCAGCTACTAATCTTCGATTGTCTCAGTTGATTTCAACCCATAAGCTTAGTAACTCTATACTCTCTTCAATTTTAGAAGTTTCATCCCATTATCAAGGCGTTGGCGGATTTCTCCTGATTTGCTGAACTATTGGTACTTCAATTAATTTGCTTCACATTGACATAATCTTCTGCTCAATCTCAAGGCTCACCTCAACTCACAAAATACGATCCGCTGGATACATGGCTTATTGTCCAATCATATCAATCTCTTAACAGCCTAACTGGTGATGGACTCCACAAAAGGTGTGAACACAGGATGGGAAGACTAGAGCAAGATAAAATTACAACTTAGGAGTTAGAATAGGGTCTGCTGGAATATAACCCAAACCAAAAGAGTTAAAATTATGGATATACTTTAGGTGCAGAAGCTTAAACATTTTCCATATTTTACCAGTGGGATTGAGAGTTGAATACAATAATTTTACATGATAACTTATAAATTACTGCAGTTTGATTATTTATAAGCTGGTGGACTGTGACCACAATTCCTACTATCTTGATTTTATAGGAATTAAAAAAATATTTGAGGTGGGTCAACCTTGAGACAAATATTACACCGAGAATGTTTTCTAGCCAGTACAGGTTTCAAACTTAGAACCTGCACTAGGGGTGGAAGCAGTTTTTCCCACTCGGCTAACCACCCTTAATTGATTTTATAGGAATTGACAATTGAAATCTATTATGTCAGACAACTGGATTTTTGACTATGTGAGAAGAATGTTCCGGTGGTAATAGTTTAATTATTACAAAAAACCTCATTTTGATTTTTGTTGGAAAATTTAAGTCAGAGTAATACTTTTACTTCTAATCTCTGGCCAAATAAATTTGCCTTTAGCACTTTGACTCCTCTAAAACTCTGGCTAAATAGGCCAACTCTCTGGGAAGTCAACCCAAGCACAGCTGTCAATTAAGTACTACTGCTTAAGAGAAAGCCACCCTTATTTATAGACTTGAAGGGGGTACAGGGAGGTGCAAATACTTTACCAGCCAATCAGCCACAAGAACTTTGGTATCTGGCCAAACTGAAAATATTTTCCAGATGACTGATTAACAATATTATATTAAGATGCTACATTATGGTTACGTCATCACAGCTGACAATCCAACACCCACATTGAAAGCCTTGTTGAGGTAGAAAGATTATTGAGAATCCTGATTGGTTAAATTTTACCATTCATCTAAATTGAGCAACCTTTTGCCTAATTTTTATTCCAATGCCCTTCTCATTTTTAGCCCTGACATACCTTAAATACTAGGAGTTGACATTATAATAGGGGATTTCTTTTACCCCCAATTTTGATATTTATATAATTATTATAAATCTAAGTTCTATTTGTGGTTATTTTCCTCTAAAAATCTTAAGTAGCGGCTAAAAGTTCTAAGCTCTAATATTTGCAATATTGTTAAAATCCTGTGCTTAAAGCACCTGCAAGCACCAAAATGCCAGGATTTCAACAATTAGTGCTCACTACAGGGCCCTGTACACCACAATTTTTCACAAAAAGTGGAGGACGGTTGGGTGAGTAACCCTTCTAGCCTCCCCGCTGCACTTGAATAAAGGCTAGCTGCTTTAGAACAAAAACTAGTCAGCACTTTATCTCGACTTAGAAAAGCTCAGACAGCGCCCCTCTTAATATTCTCATGGGGCCACTCCTACTATCTCAAAACCTCCCTTTTAGAGACATGTTTACTCCTGGTGAGGGAAATATCTCCTCATTTCTCTTCACCTACGAATCTGCCATGAAAGGGATGACCAATCCCCAAAACTAAAGCACATCCTCCCTTGCCTAAGCCACTCAGCCCAAGAGGTAATGGTTCCCTATATGGACACCCTTATTAACTGGGCGGAGGTTAAGTAAGCGCTCATTGAAGAATATGGATCAAATGCAGAGTTTAAGAGAGAAAAAGCAGGCGTTTATGTGCCTAATTATGCAAGAGGTATAATTGGTTGCCACTTGGGTTGGGACCTTCTAGTACTAAAAAAAAAATAATTGGTTGCCACCTTGTTGACTGGTTTTACACTGAAGGTCAGACACTGTTACTTTTAAAAATGTTACCTCTTGACAACGCCATTGCTGCCATTCTGAATGGCTTAGCTTCTTACCCTTCCTTAGCCAGACATATAATCTCAGTAAAACGCTATCTGCAGAATGTTGGTGATATAAAAGAGGCTTTATTAGAGGTTTCAGATTTCCATGAAGTTGTGATTACCCAAGGAGCTGTGTTGACACCCCAAGTCTTACCTATTGAGGTGTTCCCAACCTTTTCTTGGCAGAAGGAATTTATTAAGACTCCCATGGCCCCTATTGTGCTTATTGCCATTCTGAAGTCTGTTCCTGTGGGACGATCTAAATAGACTTCATTCTTCCATGTGAGGTTGGCAAGAGTGTACCATGGGTGACAAGTTCGTGCACTCTTCTATCACCTGCACCCCACATCCGCCTGGTGCAATAAGTTGAACCCTTGCCTCACTCCACGCTCTCCCCTAAGGGGTATACTACAGTGGCTCTACCATCATGTCCCTCCAAGCTGTCATCCATAACATACATGACATTGTCTCTGTCCATGCGCATCCTGAAATCTTCTCCAGGTGCAGACAAAAGTCGTCAAAGCTGAATTTTTCATCAAAGGTCAAAAGGGTAGTTGAGCGCCATAAGGACATCCACTGTGGCCAGGAAAGGCCTGTCGCTCACACTCCTCCTATTAAACATCTGACAACTATAGAAACCTCTCTGGTGACAAATATGAAGGGGGTTGTGAAGAAGTTGGATTTTATATCCTAGAAGCCCTAGTTGATGTGGGGATACCGGATTGGTTGAACCCTGAAAGAGTAGAAAAGGCCATGATACCTGGGGGAACCTATCTCTGTCAAGTGCTGAGGTGTTTTGAGGCTATTGATACTGACAGTGATGCTGACCAGTTCATTGCCTCGCTGATCCAATCTACCTAGCGTGTTTATTCACTACAATCTACTAAAGATAAATACCCTGAGACCGCTCAAAGACTTAATTCCACTTTCCATCTTAAGGAGTTCGAGCTCTCTCCCCTAACCTTGGTGGAACCATAACCAAGGTGGAGGTTGTCATCAACAGAGTACAGGTCATGGCTATCCTTGACACCTGATTCCCAGTGAACGTCATTTCCTCAAAACTTATCAAAAAGATTAAGCTGGCCCCAACTTTGAATACACCTAATAGTTTGGAACTGCAGGTCCAGATAACACTTGCGCTATTGAGGCATGACCCTCTTTACTCATTAAATTTGGGAAGCTTGTCCTGTCAGCCCCAGATGTGGCATTGGCTAATAATACTTATGATATTCTTATTGGTACCTAATTCATGCTCAAGTATGATGAAATTTTCAACCTGAAACATGGCTATCTCTCCCTGCTTAGCTATATGGTTCCTCTGATTCTAACCAGTAAATAACTTAGTAAAAAAGAATACTCTTGCTCAGTTGAGTACTCTTTCTCCTCATTATCCTTACACTATATGATGTCGGGGTGAAATACAAAGAAGTTGCCTGAATCAGTAGACGCTCTAGAGGGAATTCCTTTTTATGAATCAGAAAAGGTATTAACTAAAGCTGGTGAACAAAGAGTGATTGACACCAAGTTTACCTTGCGGATCCCACAACTGCTTATTGCATATTACAAGCATTTTATGGAATAAGTCCCTTAGAGCCTCAAGTATTTCCAGGCATACTAGACCCAGACTACCAACATCTATCAATATCCCACTGAGAAGATCTTACCAATTAGGACCTGATCATAAAGAAACATCAGGAGATTGGAAAAGGTTTGCTTATCCCAATTGAGGACATTAAAAAAGTTCACTTTATTGGGTCTATGTTGGACATGGGCTTACCTGCTGATTAATTGTTATGTAGTTTGCCTAACGTTCATATTTTCTGATGAACTAACCCCAGCTGAGCTTACAAAAGTACACACTTTGGTAAAGGCCTATAGCGACATCTTTTCTAATTCTGGTACCAATTATGAGCACATGAAGGACTAGAGCCACACCATTGATGTTATTGATGCCCATACCATCTGATCCAAACCCTATCATAAATCAAAGTTTGAGGAAATACAGATGATGACGGAGCCTAAGCAGTTACTGGACGCTGGGTTTCTGGTGCCTTACGAAAGCCCTTGGTCGTCCCTTCTCCTGCTTATAAAGAAAAAAGGAGGTCATCATGTAGTTATGGACTACTGCAATTTATACAACCTCACAAAAAGGATAGTTACCCTATTCCCTGTATCAATGACGCTCTGGACCAACTCTCTGGATCAAAGTAATTTCTGCTATGGATTTGGTTAGCGGATATTAGAAAATGGAACTTTTTCTCCAAGATCAGGAGAAATGTGCTCTTAATTGCAAAGAAGGCCTATTCCAACCCACTTGGCTACCACAAGGGTTGAGCAATGTGCCTGCAACCTTCCAGCGAGCAATGGATCACATTTTACATGACCTCAAGATAAGTTGTGTGATCATCTGTCTTGATGAAATCACAGACTCTTCAAAACTTTCAACGAGCACCTTACTCATCTAAAGAAGTTTTCCATCGCCTGCGTGCATCCAACATTAAGTTAAAGCCATTGAAATGTACTTTGAGTAAAAGAAATTGGATCTCTTTGGAAACGCTATCTCACAGGAAGGGATTCAACCCCTACAAGATAAGGTTGAGACTATATTAAAAATTCTTGAGCCCCAAACCCTGCACAATATCCAGGTGTTTTTGGGTCTTCTGGGGCTTACCATCAATCTGTTCCCAAGTTCGCCCAGCTGAGTAAGCCTCTCGTTTGATTATTGGCTAAGAACACCCCTTTATATTGGGGTTCTGAACAAAAGACCACCTTTTTGACGTTAAAGCAGCTTCTACAAAAACGTCTGATACTACAGAACACAAATTATGGTTAAACTTTCATCTTGTTTACCTTTGCCTCTGACCATTCTGTTGGAGCCATCCTGGCCCATTTGGATGCCAATGGCGTAGATCACCACGTTTTTTTTCAGCAAGATGCTATTAAAAGCTGAACGCAACTACAGCATCATTAAAAAGAAGTACCTTGCTGTCTTGATCGCTGTAAAATATTACCAGCCTTTTTTATATGGGACATCATTTAAAGTGGTTACCAACCACACCTCATTAAGTGGTTGCCAAATATGAAGGATCCCACTGGAAGGTTGGCTTGTTGGGCTTTGGAGCTCCATCATTATGATATTACTATTAAGCACCAAGCGGGAACTTGCAACATGAATGTCGATGGGTGACTTGGTTGCTAGTCTTACACTTATATAATAGTGAGGCTGAGAGTTTACATGACCTCCTAATGATCCCCAATGCTTGGGATGATGAGGATGAACCCGTACAGGAGATGTTAGCTCAACTCTCCCACAACACTAAGTTGGAGAGTGAAAAGTTATACAAGAAGGTAGAGGCCCATTGGCTACCCTACCTTAGACCTTCAGAGCGAGTTCCTGTGATCCTGGAGGCTCATACTATCCTGGGGCCTGACGGATTTTGAAAAACCTATATATGGGTTAAAAAACGGTACTATTGGTAGGTAGTCATGGAAACCATTAACAAAGTTCTGTGTGCCTGTCTAACTTGTAAAAAGCAATCCAGCGCTAAAACAAAATCAATACCAACCTATTACGCCTCTACAACCTTTCCACAAGATAAGCCTAGATGTGGTTAGCCCTAAACCCCATACTACCCATAAAACAGTATATTAGTAGGTATTGTCACTGTAAAAAATGGATTGAAGCTGTGGCCCTCCATGCTCAAAATGCCAAAGCTACCATACTTTCCTTCATTAGCCTATTTTTACTCGCCATTAATGTCCCCAAGTTCTTCTTTGCGACAGAGAAAAACTATATCCAAAGTAGTCAAAATTCTAGCTACCTCCATGGGGCACAACAGCCCTTTTTGGCCCCCTATAACCCTTCTACAAACGGTAACTTAGAAAGAGTGAGTATACCCTTGGTATTCATACTGCAAAATTGTTCATTTCCTACCCTTTACACTGGGATCAATATCCGTCTAGTGCTCTTATAGTCTATCATATCAGTTAACACTGGATTCTCAAGTTGTCTTCATTCCGCGCTTTACATGGTTGAGAACCTGGGATACCCGCTCTCTTAGCCAAAGATATCTTCTCTGCTAAGACTGAAGATCCTGAAAAGGCCATGAGGAGGTTGGCCCAACACATCATTCAGTTATAATTTGAATCTATGGCTAACCTAGTTAAAATGGTCACTAAAGAGGGCCAAGCAGTTATTAAGCTTAGACCACCTTTGCCCAACTTAAAAATCATAAACTTGGTATACTACCATAATCACATTACAGCCAGAAGTGAGGAGCTTGGATCCATTTGGAAAAGTTCTTTTGTTATCAAGTACAAGATGGGTGATGAGTATTCTATCAAGTCCCTTGCTTCTGATGTTATTATTAACTGAGTCCTTGGACGTTTCTTGCGCCCTTATTCTCCCCCCAACATTATTGAAGGGTGCAATGCCAGACTATTAGATGTTTGACTAAGTGATAAGAATGTTCTGGTGGTAAATAGTTTAATTACTATGAAAAATCCTTATTCTGATTCTCAGCAGAATCATTTAAGTCAGTATAATACTTCTACTACTAATCTCCGGTCAAATAACTTTGATTTTAGCAATCCACCTCCACCAAACCTCCTGTGAAATAGGCCAACTCCCTAGGAAGTCTGTCTAAGCACTACTGTCAATTCAATGCTATTGCTTAAGAGAAAGCCACCCTTATTTATAGACTTGAAGGGGGTACAGGGAGGTGCAAATACTTTACCAGCCAATTAGCCACTAAGAATTTTGGCAGCTTTCCATACTGAAAATATATAGATGGCTGATTAGCGAGATTATATTGAAATGCTACCTCATGGTTAAGTCATCCCATATGACAATCCAACGCCCACAATGAAAGCCTTGTCAAGGCAGAAAGATCCTTGAGAGTCCTGATTGTATAAATTATCATATATCTAAATTGAGCAACCTTTTGCCTAAATTTGAATTCTACCGTCCTTCTCATTTTTAGCCCCAAATTACCTTAAGACTAGGAGTTGTCATTATATTAGGGGATTGCTTTTACCCCAATTTTGATAATAATTAAACTATTATAAAGCCTAAGTTTCATTTGTGATATTTCTACATAAAAAGCTTTAATAGCGGCTAAGAGTTTAATTCTCTAGTATCCACAATATTGTTAAAATTCTGTGCTAAAATCACCTGAAAGAACCAAAGTGCCAGGATTCCAACATATTCTATTACACTACCCCTCACTAAGGTATAGCCCTTCAAGATTCCCTGGGCTTGGGTGATGTGAAAGGAAAACCACCAGTGGGCAACCTTTCTTGCAATGGGTGTAGGTAGTATACCAACCAGAAGTTTAAGGGTTACAGAAAGTGTTGATGCTCCCCTTGGAGATCCACTGTGGGAACAAGAGGCCTCAACCACCAGGTGTCTAATTAGCACCCCAACCTCCCCCGCCATTGGAGGCCATCAAAAACAATGAGGAAGGCACTAGATTAGATTTGCTTGGGACAACGATCACCTCCTTATCTTGAGAGCTGGAAGGAACCAAAGCTTTCCAGGTAAAATGAAGCTGGAATTATGTAAAAAAACAAAGTTCCCAAGACCTTGAATATCATCTTATCATGTAACACTATACCAGAAAAGAGTTGTCTTTTTTTTTAATGGTGGATTATGTAAATATGAAGGTGTTGGACATAATATTTTGGTTAATTAAAATTATCCACCATAAGGGCCTGGTGGAGACTTAGGAAATAGCCCATCTGAGCTGAGGTTCAATGCGGCAGAAAATACTCTGCTAGCCTCCAGCCATCTGTATGGACCCAGGGAGTAAGCACTTATTGGTGTTGCACTCTTATGGGAATCTTCACTGGTAACCAGTGATCAGGTCAAGTTGAAGGGAGATTTTCAGACCCAAACAATCCTTTGAAATGACCTCCCCCTTTAGAGGTCAAGAGTACCTGGCTTACAGCACATTGTTAGTGATATATTATTGTCTGCGCGATTCTGGATGTTTATTGGCTAACCTGTATCACAATGTAAAAATTCACTTAAGTGGTTGATTATTGGCTGTCAACCCAGTAACCTTTATACTGCACAGGTTTGATTTCCTCATGACTTTGTCACACTGTATAGAATGTATTAATCAATAGTAGTATGAAGACTATTATCTGTAGTTGAGATTAAACTATTAGGCTCAATGCTTCAGCCAGTACTTCTGATTAAATACTCTGTACGTTGTACTCATAGGTATTTGTTCCCTATATTCTTGTCCACCCAATCTTCATTAAGATACCCCAGTGACAGTCTCTCTTGGCCCAACACACAATCAGCATCTATCCCTGAAATGGTTCCTTAGTCTCTAGATCCCCACTCAGATCTTTACTCTTCTCTTTTAGAGTCTTCCAATTATTTCCTTCTGAAATAATATCCCTGAGATAGAACAACACAATAGAAGCTGATAGTCTAACTATACACTAAATTGATAATATTACTGTAAAGTACTTGTTATCTTCAAAACTAAGTTTTTTATTCCGAGTTTTTTATTATAGTAAATCCTAAGGAATTAGATAGAGGATTTAGCTGTTTAACCTCAGTTGACACCTCTTCAATGAAATGGCAGCCATTGACATTGAATCACCCTTCCTTGTCTTGGCAGCAATGGTCATCCCAATCCTGGCTAGGATTCCTTCATTGGACATCCTTGAGACCTCAAACAGAAAGAGTCAGAAAACGTGTCCCTAACGTTTTCCTCTCAATCCAAGCAAACTAACCATAATTGGCTAGCGACCTGAAAAGGTTATAAGATTTTATTACCCATTATGGCAGGTCACTTCACCAATTCGATCAATTTGCTAGTTGCAGGCGGCATCACTCACCTTGCAACTCACTATTCATTTCCAATCAGTCAGTGATGAAACCTGACTGATCCCAACCAGTATACCTGATAGTTATCACTATCAGATGCCCCTATTTCGTCAGCCACTCCGCCTGATAAGATCTTAGGCATTCATCCAGATCAATCCCCGATGGATACAACCAGGTGAATATCCCAAAATCCCCCAAACGTAGTTCCTCTGAACCTTGGGCCAACTGATTTCCGATTCACTTCGCCTTAGGGAATTTTCCCCTAGCGATACCAGGTAATCTAGTAGGTTGGGAATATGGGCAAAAATCCCAACACACAAAATTAGACATTTAAATCATTTTTATTAGATACATGTTGAGCAAAATGGTAGTTTTATTCAAGAAAAGCCTATATGGGGAGGGACTCCACAAAATGGTAGGAATGAAGGATGAGAAGACCAGAAAGAAGATAAAATTTCAACTTTGGATCTGGAATAGTGTCTCCCAGAATATAAACTAAACCAAAAGAGCTATATTATGTTTATGATTTAGGCAAGGCAGCCTAAACAAATCACATATTGTATTAGTGGGATTGAGACCTAAGTATCAAAATTTTATAGTGATAAATTATAAAATACTGCAGTTTGCTCCATGAAACTGAGAAGGATGCGACCACCATTCCTACAACTTCTATTTCATAGGAATCAATGAACAAAATTTATAATGTTACACAATTGACAACACCCAAAATTCCCATTCTCCTTAATGGAAAGCCACTAAAACAGAAGGAGATTTTTGTGGGTCTAAAGGCAAAGCTTGGGACATTGCGCAGGGAATCTTGTGGTCTTTCTGGTCGACAAACTTCTAAGAAAAGGGTGACTTGAAGATAATGTAATGGTCAAGGCTCCCAGGACTTAGTTGTTAGCTTGACATATTCAAACTTACATTGAAAAAGTTGCCTCAATCATATGGCAGATTAGGAATAACTTTTCTTTCTCATTGCAATCACTTTTTCAACAAATTCAATACAAGACTGACTTTAGTTTGATAATCTCACCGAGGAGATTAGTTTGTGCCCATGTCAGGGAGAAGTTGGGCAAGTAAGGTAAAAGGCAAAGGGGGTGGCCCCGCGACTTCCAACTTTCGCAAACGCCCTGGAGAA